>JAVIAB010000126.1:40075612-40133112 GCA_032433765.1 Megaustenia siamemsis
ACACTGACTCACCAAGCACACTGAAACACTGACTCACCTAGCACACTGAAACACTGACTCACCTAGCGCACTGAAACACTGGCTCAGCTAGCTGCTGACTCACCTAACACACCTACACACTGACATCACCTAGTGCACTGACTCACCTAACACACTGAAACACTGACTCACCTAGCACACTGAAACACTGACTCACCTAGCACACTGAAACACTGACTCACCTAGCTGCTGACTCACCTAACACACCTACACACTGACTCACCTAGTACACTAAAACATTGACTCACCTAGCACACTGAAACACTGACTCACCTAGCACACTGAAACACTGACTCGCATGGCACAAAAAAACACTGTCTCACCTAGCTGTTGACTCACCTAACACACCTACACACTGACTCACCTAGTACACTGACTCACCTAGCACACTGAAACACTGACTCACCTAGCACACTGAAACACTGACTCACTTAGCACACTGAAACACTGACTCACTTAGCACACTGACTCACCCAACACACACACTCACTGACTCACCTAGCTGCTGACTCAACTAGTGCACTGACTTACATAACTACTGACTCTGATCAATTTCTCAGATAATGTAATCAACGACAGCGTCACAACGAAAACCATCAAGATAAATCAGAGTATCAGCTACACGCTACTATCAACATAAATCAGAGTATCAGCTACACGCTACCATCAACATAAATCAGAGTATCAGCTACACGCTACCATCAACATAAATCAGAGTATCAGCTACACGCTACCATTAACATAAATCAGAGTATCAGCTACACGCTACCATTAACATAAATCAGAGTATCAGCTACACGCTACTATCAACATAAATCAGAGTATCAGCTACACGCTACCATCAACATAAATCAGAGTATCATCTACACGCTACAATCAACAAAAATCATAGTATCAGCTACACGCTACCATCAACATAAATCAGAGTATCAGCTACACGCTACTATCAAGATAAATCAGAGTATCAGCTACACGCTACCATCAACATAAATCAGAGTATCAGCTACACGCTACCATCAAGATAAATCAGAGTATCAGCTACACGCTACCATCAACATAAATCAGAGTATCAGCTACACGCTACCATCAACATAAATCAGAGTATCAGCTACACGATACCATCAACATAAATCAGAGTATCAGCTAGACGCTACTATCAACATAAATCAAGAGTATCAGCTACACGCTACCATCAAGATAAATCAGAGTATCAGCTACACGCTACCATCAACATAAATCAGAGTATCAGCTACACGCTACCATCAACATAAATCAGAGTATCAGCTACACGCTACCATCAACATAAATCAGAGTATCAGCTACACGATACCATCAATATAAATCAGAGTATCAGCTAGACGCTACTATCAACATAAATCAGAGTATCAGCTACACGCTACCATCAAGATAAATCAGGGTATCAGCTACACGCTACCATCAACATAAATCAGAGTATCAGCTACACGCTACCATCAACATAAATCAGAGTATCAGCTACACGCTACCATCAACATAAATCAGAGTATCAGCTACACGCTACCATCAAGATAAATCAGAGTATCAGCTACACGCTACCATCAAGATAAATCAGAGTATCAGCTACACGCTACCATCAATCATTCGAAACCTCGGTGGCTGAGAGGTTAGTGTGCTCGCTTTCTAATCAGCAGGGCCCATGTTTAATTCCCATAAATTGCTTTTTTCGGGGTAAGATTCCTAGATTTACCAAGTGCCAATAAATGGGTACCAGAGTTTGTTGTTTTTTTAGTAGGATGTAAAGGCGACCTGACGTGATACCGACCACCTGACCCCAAAAATGTACTGTAGTCATAGAAAAATACGGTCTATAACACCATATTCCCCGTATGCATAGCAATTCGTAGAGGAAACTTTTACTTACATAAACTATTCGTCCAACCAGTTGTAAATGTGTACATTATACCCAGTTTTACTATTTTAAAAAAAAAATCAATCACATAACGTTGCTATCTCATCTCACCTCTAAATGTATGGGCTAATAATGAATATCTGCATACATTTACACTCCTGTGGTTTTCAATGTTTAGGTAATTTTTGCTACCAGTATATAAACATAATATATAGTTTTGAGGACGGATTAGTGTAGCCTTAGGTGGCTCGCTTATTGTGCGGGACACCAGGTTTCAAAATATGACTTGCACTCGGTAGGCCATGAAATAAAATAAAAAAACCTGCATACCTTATTGTTGGCCAAGAAAGGAAAGCGATTCGGCGAGAGAGCACTGGGCTTGTATCCATTTCGCATTGTGCTGGAGAGAAGTAGAGGCCCTACCACTCCACTTCTCAAAGACTTATGTTTTAGGATATATTTAGCATTACATTATATGTGTATGTGGTGTGAGTGTTTATATACGGGACAACTTTCACATGTATATATGGGCTAAAAGTAATTTTTCTTCATAGCATTCACCGTTAAATGAGCGTGTGGATACGTCGTGTCGCTAGTTTACATCAAAGCCGCGACATCTGCGCCTTTATGCTCGACTGTCTTCAGTTTGTTTTGTTTTGCTGAACAATTTTTGCCCTGGCAGCTGCACATTTTCGGCCATCTCTTTTAGACCTTTACCTGCCAAGGTTTAACGTGCGCGAGAGCAAAGAAGATCTCCTGTCTTGGGCTGTTCTCCTAGAGGGCTAGATATTTGATCTCACTACTCAGAGAACAGGAAGAGCAAAACCACGAATAAACTAAAGATTCGAATTGAATAATTATATCGCCTGTAGTGGGATTCGAACTAGAAACCGTCCCGTCTATAGGCCGATGTCTTACCATGATAATTTAAGTCACATATCACGAATGTTGTGTCTTAGATTACACGCAATATCCTCTCGTTTTTGTGTCCTAGCCCCTTCCTATCTTCTTCTCTCTCGCCTCTTAACTAAATTCTACACCTCGCCACCACCTCATGCCATTCTTTTCTTCATTCTCGCGCCGTAAATAGTAGGCTTATCTCAAGTATAATTTAGCAAATAATTCTACGAAACTACAATTACATTCTGCAAGCACTAGAAACACGTAAAAACATAATATTCCCAAGTGCTTATTAAAATTATTTGTTTCGTTACATTATTAATGTTTCACTGGCTTTGGAATTTACCTATTATGCTTTCATACCAGCAATACCTTTTTTTTCTCAAAATCATAAAGTTAATTAAACACAAAATTCTGTTATTAAAATTCAGTTTCTCATGAACAAAGACAGACTTATAACGATAAAGCGTATTGATATTACTGCCAAAAAGTCTTCGTCAGCGGCTAGAAGCAACGGAAACAATAACAGTAAATATCAAATCAAGTCTAATTGCGATAAATATAAATTCTGTATATAGAGAAATGTGTTATGTAAAAATTGTCATGATTTCTATGAAGTATAATGATTATGTTTTCCTGAACGGTCATAATCGATGCACGGCTGTTTACTTTCAACTAAAAGTGTCATTTAAAGATCTAACCAAAGAAACTGTGTATATTGTATGTGTGTTATAAAGGAGTTCTTAAATGTTATGTAGAGCAAGTCTTAACAAATAGATGTGAATCATGGACAATAGGACATCAGACAAGACAATCACTGGAGAGTGTTGAAATGTGGTTTTACAGAGGAATGTTGAGATAACCATAGACAGCTAAGAAAAGTAAAGAAAACATTCTGAAAGAGATCAGTGCAAAAAGAGAGCTAATTTGCAATATTAGGGAGAAACGTTGATCATTTTTTGGTCATATAATGAGAACGGACCACCTGGAATATATTGTAACAACTGGGAAAATTGAAGGTCGAAAAGTAGAGGGAAGCAAAGAGAGAAGATACCAGACAGCTTAAGAGAACGGCTTGGCAGAAAGTCAACAACAGAAACGAGAAATAGCTGTCGGGATCGAGAGGTGTGGAGAGACATGATCACCTACGCCAGCATGCATGATGATGATGATGTACCAGAGAAGAACACAGACTTAGAAATATCGCAAAAGAGAGGCTGGTCATTACATCATTTCTGAATACACACAAAGACAACAAATTAAATGGGTTGCTCCTCTGTAAAGAATGCCAAGGTGTTCTATATTACCATCATCATCATCATTGAGTGCTGTCTCCAGATTGAAGATTGGTTTACATGGAGCGCCATTGTGCTCTCTCGCTTGCTTTGATGGTGCAGTTTGTCATAGGCTGACTTGTCCAATTTTTTATGTTACACGTCCATGTTAGTCTTGGTCTGCCTCTGCCTCTTTTACCTTGTATTTTCCCTTCCCATATTACTTTTAGTAGGCTGTTGTGTCTTTTAACATGCCCCCAAAATTTCATTTGTCTTATCTTATTTGAATTTAGTAGTTCTCTTTTTTTATTTTCAGTTGTTTTAAAACTTCATCGTTTGTTATCTTTTCTTTCCATTCAATTCTACCTATTCTTCTATAAATACACATTTCAAAGGCTTTAATTTTCTGTTCTGATTTCTTGTCTAATGTACATGTTTCTGCACCATACAGGAATATTGAGAAGATGAAACATTTTGCTATTCTTAGTTTCAGCCCTACTGTTATTTGCTTTGTTGTTAGTATATTTTTCATGGCATTAAAATTATCTTATGCCATACCTATTCTTTTGTTTATTTCAATTTTACATTTTACATCATTTGTTATAGTATGTCCAAGGTAGTTGTAGCTCTGAACTGTCTCCAGATGTATTCCTTCAACTGTGATATTTACCTGTAGGTCTTGAGAATTCCTTTTCAGCGGTTCCAATTTGCAGCAACATTAGTTGTGTAGCTTAATTAACATTTTGCATGAAGAATATTTCAATGGAACAACGGTTACAAAAATAATCACCTGACACAGGCTCTGGTGCTAAATGTTTATATATATAATTTTAAACAAAAATTCGGTTAAACATTAAATCTATTTGTAATCATTTTAAATGTTTCCTGTAGCATAATACGCAGGATTTACCTCTGAAATGCAACCGATAAAGACAACTAAAGTTTTAATGATAAACCGTTGTGTCACCAGTACATTTTCATTTTGTTTTGCTCCATTTATTTTTGTTCTGCTCACCTTTATTTTACTCAACTTTTTTGTTTTGTTCAACTTCTATGTTCTTCTGAACTTACTTTGCTTTACTCAACTTTGATTTGCTCGTCTTTCTTTCTTTTCCTTTTGTTGATTTGGTCTGCTCAGTTTCTTTATTTTCCACATCTTCTTTGTTTTGCTCAAGTTCTTTATTTTTTTTTAACTTTTTCAAAGTTTTTGTTTTTCTAATCTTTTTTCTTTGTTCCTCTCTTGTAATCCTCTTTCCTTCTTTTCTTTTACTCCTCTGTTTCCCCAAAATATAAACAGATAATCTGTTTCCCCAATATATAAACATATAGTCTGTTTCCCCAACATATAAACAGATAACAAAACTGATCAAAATTCCTAAACTTGTGTTTCTCTTGAAAAAGAAATTCTTTAAAACAGAAAAGAAAAAACATAAAACATTGTGTCTGTGTTGTTCATTACAATATATTGTCATCTTTCTACAAATCCATTCTGCTATGTAAAAGTCTACATTTTACAAATTCATATTTTTCCGTCTTTTACTTACGTGTTACGTGTCTTTCAGGTTGGTTTATATCCATCTCTCTCTCTATCTCTCTCTCTCTCTCTCTCTCTCTCTCTCTCTCTCTTCGTAATTAATTCCTGCTTTTATTTTACCCACACTAAGTGTACATTTAGAAAACAGAAACGGCACAGATTCATAAATGCTGGTATTTAGAAAAAAATATCACACGACTTATCAAATATAGCAGAAACTCAGTCCATACAAATACAAAAGCGTCGGTATATCTCATATGGTATGAATTGAATTATAAAAAAAGTAGTCTTAATTCATTACAAATGTAAGTACGGATTGATTGAAATTAATTACCCTAATAAATGAAGGGGTATCTAATTTGCATGGATTAACAGTAACAATGTACCCACATGTAACATTTTTTTTCAAATTACACATGTAGCACTTACTAATTTTCTTAATTGTGTGCATCAATTTTCAACTTGTTTGCTTTCAAATAATGTAATGTAATATACTGTAATACAATACAATACAATACAATACAGTACAGTACAGTACAGTACAGTACAGTGCAGTGCAGTGCAGTGCAGTGCAATACAGTACAGTACAGTACAGTACAATACAATATTTTAATGGGTATCGGAATTTTTTTTTTGAAAGTGAAGCGGCACGGGCGTAATACCGACCACATTACCCCAAAAATCATGTGCCGAAGGTCTGTAAAATTTATGGTCACCAACACCATATTCCCCTATACGCCTCTTGACGGGGGTACTTTACTTTTTTTTCCCTTAATAATATAATATAACAATTTTTAGTTTCTTTTATGTTCATTCTTAAACGCGTAATTTAATGTAAGCAATTCAAATAGACACAAATTAAACTCCAATTTTAATTTTAAAAAGTACTAAATACTTCGAATATATTATTCGTTCACAACATTAATTAATATTTTTTTAAAAAGCCAGTGGTGGGGAGTGTTAGACATTCAAAGGTATGGTGACAGCTTTACAAAAAAGGAACACAACACAATACTGACGTTTCGGCCTGTGGCCTTCTTCAGAAAACAGGGACAACGACAAAAACGATGAAGCACAATTATCTATAACTAAATGGTTAGATGATCACGTGAATGGAGAGGTGGACAGAAAGGAAGAGAAGAAAGTTGGATGTTGAAAAAAGAAAGGAGGCTACATGAGGGGAGGTAGGATGAGAGTCAAGATGCGTAGAATAGTAGGATAGGGAAAATGAGGTAGATATAGAAATGTCAATAGTACAAAGTGGATAATATATCGTAAAACGTATAAGAAAAATCAAAACACTTAGCTGGGATAACTTGACTGTCCGCCGTACAGCAATTAATTAATATACATTAACTATTAATATTAGACTGCAAATAATTATATATATATATATATATATATATATATATATATATATATATACATATACATATATATATATAGCCATACATAATTCTCTAATGAAACATTAAATATACTCTCGAGAGTACTGATGGATGTATATATATATATATATATATATATATATTGAATGATAAGTAACACTTTATATAGGGCCATATAGCAAAATCAATCTAATCATCGGGCTAATAGGTCCCCTTGAGCAAGTTTAGGATTTTGCACAGTAAACATATTCATACTAATTCTACACCCGCTACAGCCAACAACGGTTTCAAATAACACTTCTGGCACAGGATGAATAACAGTAGCTCCTCACGACGCTGAACGTTATTAAGAGATATATAACACAGAGAGAAAACGAAGCAGCAAACTATAACTACGTTTATAGCCACATAAAGAAACAACCACAAATGTTCGTGTGTTTTCCTTCTCTGAATGTCTTTGGCCTACTCGTACGTACTAAGTCCAAGCCTAATTTTTGGAAGGTACATACACTAGGTCAGAATACCCGACCACACCGGTGCAGGACAAGTCAGTTAGGCAAACTGAATTCAAGTTGCGCTCGTTCATCTACTTGCTGTCTCAACAACATATACCAACGTAAAGAAAGGAGTGTCCAACAAGCCAAAGTGATCTAAAGCGTGATTAGAATTATAATACACAAAACTTCTTGTGCGTTGAATTCGGGTATGGTTAGTGGAGCATTGCCTTGTAACACTGTTTTTTTGTCAACATGTTCGTAGATCCCTTGAGATACAAGCAGTACTTGAAGATATTAATAGCGGGCAAAGCCACAGTGATCTAAGACTTAACACAATGCACTTTATTCACTACCGTTGTGCTACAAGGCATGTTAAGCTGCGTTGCCTTACATCAAAGTTAATAATCAGGATAGAGTGGCTTCTATTGAAAATATTGAGCTCAGTCAGTAATCAAGTTAGTTATAGCTGCAAGAGATCACTTGTGCACAAAATATGTCACTTCATGTATGTCCGTGCATAGACACATACACATATATGTTGTTAAGAACGTTTATGATGTTTATTATTGTGAGAAAAATAGTTTGTAAGAAATGTTAAACTAATGTACCTAGGCTGTATTCTATTATACAAAACTAATGTAATTTTACAAACATCATTTACTGACCATGTAATGAGAAGAGGACAGATGGAGTATTGAGGGAAAACTGGGAAAATTGAGGGACAAAGAGATAGAGGGAAGCAAAGAGAAAAGATACCAGACAGCTTAAAAGAATGCCTTGGCAGAAGGTCAAGATCAGAAATGATAAATAACTATGGAGATCGAAAGTTGTGGAGACACATGATCACCTACGCCAGCAGGCCCGGTACTTGATGATGATGATTGTAATTAAAATCACCAATAGTATTGGCGCCAAATTTTAATAAAGATAAGTTACTTAGCGCCCAGTAATCAGAACTTTCTAGATGCAGGGGACGCCATTATATAAGTACCAACCACTGACCTCCCTTTCTTATATTACTGCTACAAACTACATTACGTTTTTCATTTGATTAACCTACAGGGGATTTGTGCTGCCGCGTTATCAACGACACCGATCCTTGCACATATTGCTGTTTGCGGACAGAAAATTAATAGTAAGCCTTTCATTGTGAAGGCTTTTACAAGAACTGAAAGTTTCACCTTTATAGGACCGAATTTGGAGAAGAGGGTAAAGAATCAATCAACAAATTTAAATTGCTCCTTTCTTGGGATTTTTATTTATGATTTCTCTCTGCGGCAACCATCCCTGGTTTCAGCTGCGTGGCGTCAATTACTCATCGACGGAAAAAAATATGAGTACCCCTGAAGTCGGAGTTATCAGCCTGCGCGGCGAGGGACCCCTGTGCACACGGTTGCCAGGGAAAAAATGGATTAACACGCAAAATTAAGTTCCTAGTCTCTAAGGACTTCGTCAGAGGTAAAAGCTGGCGAACGAAAAAAAAATTGCTCCTTTCAACCTCTCTTGATAAACGTAAGTGCACGAGAGCTTGTGAGATCATGGTGTTTCTTATTGTATAGATCCTGTAGACATGATTATGTTTGGTACTGTGATTAGTATTACATCAGCGTCGTCTTCTTTCCCAGACAAACGGGTACCAATTTAAGATTTGGTGAACCTCGAAGCTGCTCTTATCTTCAGTAGTCCATATTACTAACCAGTGAGCTACTGCGACTCTTAGTTCTATCCACGTATATCGTTGAGTTCTTGCTTCTGTCACGAGTTATGAAGTTTTACTAAGTCTAAACGTTTATTATTGTCCCGTCTCATCCATACAGCTATGACACACAATTTATATGTGATTTTACCTCAAAATTTGACACCAGCTCTACAGCGACCCTATATTATTATATTTGTATTTCCAATAATATGCCTTTTCCTAAGTAGCAATGGTCAAGCCATATGAAAGTAAATCATGGACAATCGAACAGCAGATAAGACAGTTCTCTGGTGGCTACAGAATTGTGAAGTATTTATCTGTCAATGTGTCTTCAGTCTTGGAACAGGTCACTATTTCCGTCTTTTTGGGTTTCGCAGCTTCCATACGTTTCTTGGCTTTTTGGGTTTCGCAGCTTCCATACGTTTCTTGGCTTTTTGGGTTTCGCAGCTTCCATACGTTTCTTGGCTTTTTGGGTTTCGCAGCTTCCATACGTTTCTTGGCTTTTTGGGTTTCGCAGCTTCCATACGTTTCTTGGATGCTTTAATTAATAGAGAGGGATTAATATGTGTAGCCAAACGCGAAGAAAGTAGTGAAAAAGCACTGAAAATCATCATCATCAAGTACCGGGCCTACTGGAGTAGGTGATCCTGTCTCTCCACAACTTTCGATCTCGGCAGCTATTTATCAATCCAAGCCATTCTCTTAAGCTGTCTGTTATTTTCTCTCTTTGTTTCCCTCTATCTCTTCAATTTTTCCAGTTGTTACAATATATTCCAGTTGTTGTCTTCTCATTACATGGCCAAAAAATGATGATTGTTTCTTCCTAATTTTGGAAATTAGCACTGAAAATACACAAGCGTAATGGAAGAAATTACTTGGACGCATAACACACATTGTATTACATACAGATGACGTTTATTTTCATTACGCATGTGCACCCTCAACTTAGAAGGTTCGTCTGAACTTCGGAACAAAACTCTCTCGAAATTAGCGTTCGAAATCTGGAATGATCAAAGTTAGTCGTTCGAATAACGAGACCCCACTGTACACAGCATATTACATAAATTTGTATGCGTTTATATTCTGGAGAAGACAAGCCAAAGCTTATGGGATGAGCGACTCATAGCTGACTGTGGTAACTGGCTTCCAAGATATTCTCTGCATATCCCGAGATGTGTTTGGAAACAGACTGGTCTAGTCAAGCGAGTGTTGTTCGATTAGGGAAAGGCACCCTGGGGGACACACACACGTTGAGCTTAGTCGAATGTGTTGACCGAATGTCACACAATCTAAGCTTGTTGTAAACAACACAACAAACTTACGCCCATGTAACGCTCTTCTAAGGGCGGACTAGGAATCGGAGTTGTCGTAAGGTGAAAGCAGGAGAAATAAGAGCGGAATAATGAGCTCGAGCATGTATGTGTATGCGAGTGTACGACCCTATGGCCTAAAAAACTGCAACAGAACATATTCTTGTTTGTATAAATATATATACACACACGAATGTATGGCCGTATGGCATAGGCATAAGTCACAGTAAGAGAATATGTTCATGTGTATGTGCGTATGTATGCAGGTGTATGACCATATATCCTCAGAAATCGACTATGAAAGCCTTAGACTGTTAAAACAAACATTACCTTACATGTCGTTGGCACATTATTTTTTTAAACGACCCCCCCCCCTCCTATTTTTCCCTGGCTCACCAAACACCCCCCCCCCTTCCCCCCATTACTACCCTTTCTGAGGCACATAACTCAGCAACAAAGAAAAGCACTGCTTAGCCCGATCATACTCCTTGCTGCCACCAGTACGTGACTTTATTTAAACAGTGACAAGTATAGAGTACTAGTGATCCAACACAAAGTCGCAACTCGACTCAAGGCTCGGTTGATTACTTAGCACTGTGTCATACACGAGTTGATACTAATAGCACGGTGCACAGAGGCGTTTACACAAGTATGGAAGACCTAACTGCGCTAACCAATAAAATCATGTTGCTATGAAATTCAATATGTTATTGCTGAGCCGTATATCCAAGCAAGCTACTGCAGCAAGTAACAATGTCACAAAAGGCTGGGAACGCGCGGCATGGGGGACATTTTTGTCTTAGGAAAAATCAAAATCAAAAACAGCTTCAACATATCGATGATATTGGTTCAAATTATCATCGTCATCATCATTAATCTTGTTTGCCGTTTTCTTTGTTTTTATTTTCTTCGTCCTCGTCATAATATTATTTTTCGTCATCAGCATATGAGTTAGTTTAGAATCCATCATCAGGTTGCGTGTCGTTCGCAGAACGTTTATCAAATCCAGTCAGAAAGATCTCTGTTTCTAGCCAGATTTCCCATTTCTTCTGTTGTCACGGGTTCTGTTGTTCTGTTGTCACGGGTTCTGTTGTTCTGTTGTCACGGGTTCTGTTGTTCTGTTGTCACGGGTTCTGTTGTTCTGTTGTCACGGGTTCTGTTCTTCTGTTGTCACGGGTTCTGTTGTTCTGTTGTCAGTTTAGAATCAACATTAAGAAATCTCAACAACATCCTCAAAGTTTAATGAGAGAAAAAAAAAAGACTAATAAATAAGTATATGTTACAGCTTAACAAGTGAACAAGTTCAACACGGCACAACTTTTCGTTCTAAGTATTCATCAGCACAACAAACATAACAAATAATGATATCCAGATATAAAGATGGTAAGTAGCAATGGTTGAGACTATCATTCAAGAACATCAAGAACTAGAACTTTCTATTCACCAGCCAGCAAAGAAAGATAACTAACCCGACACCCAAGGGAGATAAGAGAGAAGCGAGTAACAAGAATAACAATTTACAGAAACTAGTCCCAAGATTCGATGAATTTGGCCATATTTCTTGGTTTACTTGAAAGCTAAAGAATTACTGCTTCAAGTATTGACGTGAATGAATGGATGGGAGAGGAATGCACTGCATCATCAACATCCCGGCTTTGTTAGACACACTAGTCAAATATTTACATCAGAATCCTCATGTGGTGTTTTTTATATTAATGCGTGACTTCTCGGGAAGGCATGTAACTTCCACTGCTTGGATCAATGTAACTTCCACTGCTTGCCTCCATGTAACTTCCACTGCTTGAATCAATGTAACTTCCACTGCTTGGCTTCATGTAACTCCCACTGCTTGCCTCCATGTAACTTCCACTGCTTGGCTCCATGTAACTTCCACTTCCTGGCTCAATGTAACTTCCACTTCCTGGCTCAATGTAACTTCCACTGCTTGGCTCCATGTAACTTCCACTGCTTGTCTCCATGTAACCTCCACTTCCTGGCTCAATGTAACTTCCACTTCCTGGCTCAATGTAACTTTCACTGCTTGGCTCCATGCAACTCCCACTGCCTGGCTCCATGTAACTTCTACAGCTTGGATCATTGTGACTTCCACTGCCTGGCTCCATGTAACTCCCACTGTCTGGCTCCATATAACTTCCACTGCTTGACTCCGTGTAAGAATCTACATGTAAAATGTAAAATTGTTTAGTCCTTGCAATCAAACACAGAACAAAATTCGCTCTAACAACTTCGTAAAACAATTTGTAAAAGTCTCAGAAATAAGTCTGGGAAGGCCGAAGACATGAACTTGATATTTCTCTTTCTATGAAAACGTCTCCGTACGTGACCTTTACCGCTCTTTTACGCAATCAGTTATAGACAGTCTGGCAAGAGACTATTAGAAACCAGTTAAAGATACAGCAGTCAAAGTCACATTGGATCTATCTATTCCCATTCTTCTTCTTCTTTCCTTTCTCGTTTGTCTTTCAGCGTTGATGTTTATAGTAGCAAAAGATAACTGAAAAAAGCGTTTTTTTCACAACGAAAACTGGTTACTCTGAACTTAAGGCACCCTAAAGATTTGTCAAACTGACATGTTTCTTTCTTTGTTCATCGCTGTTAGATTTGGCACGATGAGATTTCACCAGGAAAGCCAGGGGTGGTTAGGCGCTTAAAGCAGGTGACGAAATGCACACATTGATTATTCTAGTAGCTAGCTGTCTATGTACAAACAATTGTATATTGTCATTAGTTGGACGCTTTGTTTTACATTTTCGGGATGATAAAGTAAAGGTAAAGTACGAGACTTGAATCAGCGTCTTAGCACGCAAGTTTTCAGCCATATGACACGACCGCCTGTCTAGAAGTGTTCGGAGACTTCTGGATAGTGCCGCTTCAAGCATCAAAACCCAAGATGCGAGGCTGCATTCTTCATCTACCCAGAGTACTAACCTGGTACCTATTTCTGCCAGCGGCTGGACCGAGAGCGAGGGTATTTATTTTTCCACCCACGAGTACAACTCAAACTGCTTCTAGCGAGAATCGAACACGAGTTGTTCCAACGTCGGTAACCTACTCGGATGGTTTTCCCAACTAGGCTACCGAGGCCCCTTGAATGATAAAGTCTTTGTGACAAAAAACAGTTGAAGTTACTCAAGACTTCGTCCTTGTGTCTACCCATCACCCCATCACCGACTCGCTGGTATTTCATCGCTACAAACACTAATGTAAACATTCCAACTATATAGAAGCCATGATAATTGTCTAATTTTAACCCAAAAAAATTGCTGCGTGAGATACATAAATGGTGTTCATCCTTTCAACAAACGACAGAAGACGTGTCACTACAGTATAGAAGAAACTTGACCTCATAGTCTTGTCGAATGCCGTCTGTAGAAGTTGACACGAGTTAGTATGTCACATCACATGCACACAGCTATTTGCTTTAATCTTAAATCGACATCTGAGCATTAATCCTACACAAGTTATATTTATGGATAAATGTATTGAAGTTTGAGTGGCTAGTGCAATCCTTTCTCGACAGAATTGGTCATCCCAGAGTCACTACAATAACAGGTCTCATATATCAACAAATCACAGAACTGTGTTAACAACGACGGTCGTCGTCTTGTGATCAGTTTTTTTTTTCATGCGCACTGTTACCAGGTAAAGTACTATAATAAAGTGCTATAATAAAGTGCTATAATAAAGTACTATAATAAAGTGCTATAATAAAGTGCTATAATAAAGTGCTATAATAAAGTGCTATAATAAAGTACTATAATTCTAGTTATATTTCCAGAAGTAGTGGGAAACAATTTATTTTTTTCCAAAATGGGACAATGATAGCTTTCTGCCAGCCTTCAGGGACTTGCCTTTCTTTCCAAGCTATATTGAATATTAAATTTAACCAATCTATAGATGTATCCTTACAGTCTAGTAGCATTTCTGTTGTTATTCCATCTATACCAGCTGCGTTTGGCTAACTGGTCAGAATGAATCCTTACCAATCACCATCAAGAGCGTTCTTCTCGACAGTGCATGGGAAAAGACCAAGAGGAAGACCCAGAAGAAGATGGATAGATGCAGTGACAGAGACATGTAACAACAAAGGAAAATCACTAATTCAGACAGTTCGAACAGCTCAAGAACGACAAATGATATAACCACGATACCTTGTCGGTACCAGTGAGAAAGTGAAAGAAAAAAAAGAAGTTTAAAAAAAAATATTTGGCGAAAATCTGTGACATGACTGTTGTCGTCGCTAGATGAAATGAGTAACAAGATACCAGTTCCACTATTCATCTCATAGAAGCAACGATAGGAGCGTTAGACAAACGGCCATCTTAATGAGTAACAAGATACCAGTTCCACTATTCATCTCATAGAAGCAACGATAGGAGCGTTAGACAACGGCCATCTAATGAGTAACAAGATACCAGTTCCACTATTCATCTCATAGAAGCAACGATAGGAGCGTTAGACAAACGGCCATCTTAATGAGTAACAAGATACCAGTTCCACTATTCATCTCATAGAAGCAACGATAGGAGCGTTAGACAAACGGCCATCTTAATGAGTAACAAGATACCAGTTCCACTATTCATCTCATAAGCAACGATAGGAGCGTTAGACAAACGGCCATCTTAATGAGTAACAAGATACCAGTTCCACTATTCATCTCATAGAAGCAACGATAGGAGCGTTAGACAAACGGCCATCTTAATGAGTAACAAGATACCAGTTCCACTATTCATCTCATAGAGCAACGATAGGAGCGTTAGACAAACGGCCATCTTAATGAGTAACAAGATACAGTTCCTATTCATCTCATAGAAGCAACGATAGCGTTAGACAAACGGCCATCTTAATGAGTAACAAGATACCAGTTCCACTATTCATCTCATAGAAGCAACGATAGCAGCGTTAGACAAACGGCCATCTTAATGAGTAACAAGATACCAGTTCCACTATTCATCTCATAGAAGCAACGATAGGAGCGTTAGACAAACGGCATCTTAATGAGTAACAAGATACCAGTTCCACTATTCATCTCATAGAAGCAACGATAGGAGCGTTAGACAAACGGCCATCTTAATGAGTAACAAGATACCAGTTCCACTATTCATCTCATAGAAGCAACGATAGGAGCGTTAGACAAACGGCCATCTTAATGAGTAACAAGATACCAGTTCCACTATTCATCTCATAGAAGCAACGATAGGAGCGTTAGACAAACGGCCATCTTAATGAGTAACAAGATACCAGTTCCACTATTCATCTCATAGAAGCAACGATAGGAGCGTTAGACAAACGGCCATCTTAATGAGAACAATCGATACGCTTATATACAAGCGAGCCAATAAGAGGACGAGGATACCTGGCCATAGATTCACAACGTTTCCAACATCACGTAAACTAACTCTGTAACAAATATTAATCCCCGTTTAATATGCACAAGTGTGAGGATAAAAATAGTCAATTGACCTGTGCTATTGCTCATAAATATTCCATTAGTAATTAGTCATTAGTGTCACGAGAGAGTCTAGAACTGAGTACTACAATTTGTGACTCATTAATTCCATTCCAGAACTTCTACTTTTCATTGGTCGTGACCGAAGAAAGCAGGGAACAGGCAAATAATTGAAATGCTGCGGTAAAGTTGGTAGCAAGGACAACGAAGAAAGCAGGGAACAGGCAAATAATTGAAATGCTGCGGTAAAGCTGGTAGCAAGGACAACGAAGAAAGCAGTCAGAGGCAGCACTCGTGTCCCGTCTTGTCAACAGCAAAATCTCAAATAATTAATTTATCGCGGTCATCTCTCGAAGGTGCCCTAGGTTTGGCTCACACTATACATTCGATGTTCTTCGCCAGTCGTATTTAGTCTCCTACTTTTTCCATTCTCCAGGATTCACTTCCGTTCACTTAGAGGTTATCTACTTCTTGGTGAGGTACGAGGCTTTCAACAACAGATTACGTATTCTAGGTTATACAATACCACAAATGATCTCGAAAATAACGTGACAACTATATTGTAAAAGTGCGCTCATCTGAGGACCGCCGGGTCGCAGTTAGCCATGGGAAACACTGGAAAGGAATGCCCTAAATACTAAGCCACTTATTAGCATAACTTTTCTACAGGGCTCACTGTGTGGTAGTTCTTATTAAGATTACGGATCTCTTCTGAGTACTGGCTAATCTAACTCTAATGATGCTGACACGTTAATATGGCCCACAATTAGCTAAGAATAAAGAAAATGACTAAGATGAAAACATTTGTAGATGTGTATGTACACTAAAAAGAGCTGTGGTAAAGCAGTGTTTAGTGAGTTGTCAAATGTGAAGATCGACAGTTTCTAAGTTCATCAAGTGTGAAATATTTACTGGATTCTACACACCAAGCTCAAGAGATACGCCAGAGACGATAGCACTGGCTTGGATACACACCACGGAAGCCAAATGAAAATCTTAAATGACAAGCCCTTTTTTGGAATCCCCAAGGGAAGAGACAAAGGGGAAGGTCAGAATATACTTGGAAAAGAGGTAGTATCAGAGATGAAGACGATTGGGAAGGCATGGAACGAGCTTAGGAGAATAAAACTAAAAACAGCTGCTGGGAAGTTGTTTGTTGATAACCTATGCTCCACAGTTAAAAAGAAGAAAAAAAGAAGTAGAAGAAGAAAGAAAGGAGACACACCATATCTTCTGTAAGGCATGGGGCACAACGTGTTTTTCAAACCACTCTTCTGTACATCATAATACCCATATGCACATGAGTTCTAATTCGTACATGTACAGGGTGCACAGTTTGCGAACTGTCCACAGATACTGATATCAAGAAATAGATGATCGCGGGATAGTGAACACAATACAGTTACGACATAGAGAACGTCTTTACTACACTTCATATACACACATACAGAGATTAGCTACAGTCTGAGCTTTGAGACTAATTTTACTATTAATGGTATGTCTAGTTACATGTCGGAATTAAGTGGCAAATTTACGGTACGAGAATATATGTTGAAGAACTAAGGGGTCTGGTGACTATATATCACTGCTATTATCTTTACAATGTAAGTGAGCC
This sequence comes from Megaustenia siamemsis, assembly GCA_032433765.1. NCBI lineage: Eukaryota > Metazoa > Mollusca > Gastropoda > Stylommatophora > Ariophantidae > Megaustenia > Megaustenia siamemsis. Next base: position 40,093,227 of record JAVIAB010000126.1, read on the forward strand.
AGGCATCTCTTCAAAAATAAGATAGATCGATCGATGAACGTTGTGACTGGAATGAACTTGTGTTCATTACAGAGTTTAAACTGTGGTTAGTTTAGTTTAGTTTAGTTTAGTTTAGTTTAGTTTAGTTTAGTTTAGTTTAGCTTAGCTTAGCTTAGCTTAGCTTAGCTTAGCTTAGCTTAGCTTAGCTGAGCTGAGCTGAGCTGAGCTGAGCTGAGCTGAGCTTTAGTTTAGTTTAGTTTAGTTTAGTTTAGTTTAGTTTAGTTTAGTTTAGTTTAGTTTAGTCGACACATCATCTGTAACTGCACATCGAAAGTCTCCACAGTGTTCACACTAAGAACATTCAAAGCGAGCATGTTAACTACCATTAACGTTAACTTTTAGAAATAAAGAATAAGAACATAAATTAACGTTTCGGCAGGTGAAACCAAGAGTTAAAATCGTCAGTTGGAATCAGCCAATGGGATCAATTTATAAACAAATTATTACTTTATTTTAAGTTCCTTGTCCTCAGTTATATTGGTTTGGTCCTACAGTCTTCTGTTAAATATTTTGCTAAAATACATAACGATTTCTTTTGGTCGAAACGTTTCCTTATCTTGTTATTCTAGCTCTGACAATGCAAAGTAAATTGAAATAAGAGGATGGTACGCCCCATGTATAAAAAACAAAAATAATATTAGTGTAAAAAAAATTAAAGTGTGCCAAAAAAAGGATGTGGATGAATTACTTATTTACTTCTGAGGTGAATATTAAGAGAGGTTTACAATTAAGGCGAAAAAGTGCTAAAGAAGGAATTCACCCTGGGCGCTCTGTACTACAGATTACGCCTTTGAATTATGCTAGTGCTCTGGAGGGGAAAAAAAATTCTAACATAAAAAAGCAAAAAAAGGTTTTCGTTTGCACAGCTCTAACTAAACTGTGCTTAGAACAAAACCTTTGCTATTTACGTTCAGCGAGAAAATGAAGTCATATTCCCTATTTCCACTTCTCATTAGCAGAACTTAGCAGTTTTTAATTCTTCTAATTTCCTCCCAGATACTAACTGCCGTGTAGGCAGTAGCGTGAGCCAAAAGTAGCCGTCTCGCACACAAAAGCCCTCGGTACGAGAGAAGTGATAATCACCCTCTATCCCAGACTCGGGTTTTTTTCCCTCCCTTTCATTCTTTCGTTTCCGTTTTTGTACATGGTGCCTGGATTTCTTCTTTTTGTTGTTTTTTTCCCCCCATTTTTTTTCCAGCTCTGCTATTTGCAAGTAGAACACCACACAGTGTCACCGCGATCTACGGCCTGGTAGGAGTCTGGTCAATTTGACATTAGTGTGGACTGGGTTACGTTGATGAAGGGGAAAGAAAACGGAAGACACGGCGGGTTTTCAATGATATTTTAGTTGCATTGGTCATGTCTTTGCTCACTTCGGAAATATATCTTCTTTTACGATTCGTATGTTGTTGGTTCAAATTCATTCATTAGTGATTAAACGTTGAATAGTTCACACCAGAAAGTGGGTGATTTGACGAGTTTGGAAACATGTATTAACACCAACATTAGTTTAGTGACACATCTCTCTCTCTCTCTCTCTCTCTCTCTCTCTCTCTCTCTCTCTCTCTCTTTCTTCCACTTCCTCTTTTACCCCTTCGGGTGTCGAGGGAGATACACATTTCTAATTCTTGCCCTTTTGTCAGCCTCAACCATTGTCAATTGATGTTGTTGTAGCGCTTCTCAGATGTTGTCAGTCCATCTTACTCTGGTTCAACCAGGAGAAATGAATAAAAAAAAATGGAAAAAGAAAATGGAAAAAAAAAACAGTATGGCTAAAGCTTCACGTAACAAGCGTGACAAACCCAGAATAACGTTTCGGCGTTATAGGTCTTCAACAAGAACAAACATACAACACGCGTACAAATCATCATCATCATGTGCCTTCTCCGCAACGAAGGTTGGCTACCATGGATCGCCATTCTACTCTGTTTCTTGCTTTGATGGTGCAGGCTGACATAGATTGACTTGTCCATCTTTTGATGTTACTCGTCCATGTTAGTCTTGGTCTGCCTCTGCCTCTTTTACCTTGCATATTTCCTTCCAATATTACTTTTAGTAGGCTGTTGTGTCTTTTAACATGCCCCAAAAATTTCATGTGTCTTGTCTTAATTGTGTTTAGTAGTTCTCTTTTTATTTTCAGTTGTTTTAAAAACTTCATCGTTTGTTATCTTTTGTTTCCATCCAATTGTACCTATTCTTCTATAAATCCACATTTCAAAGGCTTCAATTTTCTGTTCTGTTTTCTTGTCTAATGTCCATGTTTCTTCACCATACAGGAATATTGAGAAGACGTAACATTTTGCCATTCTTATTTTCAATATGCAAATATGTATTTAAAATAAAAATAAATAATAAAAAAAGTATAATAATTTCGAACTAGAAGGAGAAATGAAAGGGAAAAAAGAATCAAAGTCAATAATGTCTGGTTCAACTATGGACCCTTTTTTCCATCTCCTCTTTGATTATATCTTGTTGATGGCAATGAGACTCTTGGCATCCTTTCCACATGAGCAAACGATTGTCTTCAGTAACATACCAACTAATGCAAACACTACATACAACATTACATTCACATTTATGTAATGTTTGGTGAATCAAACTGAATTTGCCATTAAATCTTCATTGTACGAATGTAAGTAATCTAGTAAACTCAGACAACATTCAGTCATAAATGCTGCAGAATTTGCAGGATTGGAATTAAAAATGCCACCTTTGGTTTAAACCAAGCAGCTGTGAATAGCGATTCAATCATGAAAATTATGACAACAGATTACCTATTTATTTTCAAACCATTTTATTACGACTTCTGATATCATTTTTGTTATTTAAAATTATGAAGATATATTACAACAAGGTTCATATTGTATTAATTATTAATATTCCCTTACAAATATATTAAATTTCCCTTACAAATATATTAATGTTTCCTTACAAATATGTTAATGTTCCCTCACAAATATATTAATATTCCCTTACAAATATATTAATATTCACTCACAAATATATTAATGTTCCCTTACAAACATATTAATGTTCCCTTACAAATATAACAATGTTCCCTTACAAATATATTAATGTTCCCGTACAAATATATTAATATTCCTTTACAAATATATTAATGTTCCCTTAACAATATATTAATGTTCCCTTACAAATATATTAATATTCCCTTACAAATATATTAATGTTCCCGTACAAATATATTAATATTCCCTTACAAATATATTAATCTTCCCTCACAAATATATTAATGTTCCCTTACAAATATATTAATGTTCCATTACAAATATATTAATGCTCCCAGACAAATATATTAATGCTCCCTGACAAATATATTAATGTTCCCTTACAAATATATTAATGTTCTCTTACAAATATATTAATGTTCCCTTACAAATATATTAATGTTCCCTTACAAATATATTAATGTTCCCTTACAAATATATTAATGTTCCCTTACAAATATATTAATGTTCACTTACAAATATATTAATGTTCCCTTACAAATATATTAATATTCCCTTACAAATATATTAATGTTCCCGGACAAATATATTAATGTTCCCTGATAAATATATTAATGTTCCCTGACAAATATATTAATGCTCCCTGAAAAATATATTAATGTTCCCTTACAAATATATTAATGTTCCCTTACAAATATATTAATGTTCCTGTACAAATATATTAATATTCCCTTACAAATATATTAATATTCCCTTACAATATATTAATGTTCCCTTACAAATATATTAATGTTCCTTACAAATATATTAATGTTCCCTGATAAATATATTAATGTTCCCTGACAAATATATTAATGCTCCCTGACAAATATATTAATGTTCCCTTACAAATATATTAATGTTCTCTTACAAATATATTAATGTTCCCTTACAATATATTAATGTTCCTTTACAAATATATTAATGTTCCCTTACAAATATATTATTGTTCCCTTACAAATATATTAATGTTCCCTTACAAATATATTAATATTCCTTTACAAATATTTTAATGTTCCCTTAAAAATATATTAATGTTCTCTTACAAATATATTAATATTACCTGACAACTATATTAATGTTCCCTTACAAATATATTAATGTTCCCTTACAAATATATTAATATTCCCCTATAAATATATTAATGTTCCTTGACAAATATATTAATGTTCCCTTACAAATATATTAATGTTCCCTTACAAATATATTAATGTTTCCTTACAAATATAGTAATGTTCCCTTACAAATATATTAATGTTCCCTTACAAATATATTAATGTTCCCTTACAAATATCTTAATGTTCCCTTACAAATATATTAATGTTCCCTTACAAATATATTAATGTTCCCTTACAAATATATTAATATTCACTTAAAATATATTAATATTCCCTTACAAATATATTAATATTCTCTTACAAATATATTAATATTCCCTTACAAATATATTAATGTTCCCTTACAAATATATTAATGTTCCCTTACAAATATATACATATTCCCTTATTATATAACAAGGACTCACATTCTTCATATTCTGTGGAACTATATTTGTATGGTCTTAATCTTTGTCTTGTGCGCTGTCTTTCTGTCCATGATTCACTTCTAAATGTTAGGAATGACTCTACATAACACTGAATAGCTCATTTCGTTTCACTTTCATTTAGGCTTTAGTAATATTTTTTATTCAGTGACATATTCCCATTGCTTGAACTATTCTACACCGTATCATTGCTGTACTTTAACATCTGATGTTATTACTCAGGAAGAAATGATAAGACGCAAGACACAGAAAAAGCACCAAAGTTACAGCATCATACAAATACATCTATTCTAAATCCGCACGTTCATATTATTCTATATTGTCCACTGTTGTTATGTGACTGTTGTGTTTACTCTTGAGTGACTTATTATGACACATCGATTTATCTCTCGAGATAGATAACATATTATTATTATTATTATTATTATTATCAATACCATCTTCATTATCATCATCGTCATTATAAATGATTTCTCTGGCATGTGGGCTTGCTACAAATGCTAGCAATGTTGTTGTAAACGAGAGGCAAATAAAAGCTCATTGTCAGTGAGTTAAAATATTGTTGTCATGTAGTGAGAAGGTAAGAGCTGAAATACGTCATACATAGTGACAACTGGAAACATCGGTGGAAGATGATGTACAAGGTTGACAGAGAGAAAAGATCAAATCAGACAGTTTAAAAGATGCGTTGCAGGAAATAAACATCAGAAATGATCAGTATTTGTTGACAGAGAAAGTTGTTGAGATACATAATCACCTACACCTGCTGACACGATATTTGATGATATCAATATATGGCGGGGAGACGCGATAGCTCAGTGGTTAGTGAACTGGACTACAAGGACAAGAGGTGGGTTTCGATCCCAACCGACGGCTTACGAGTTCAACCAGCCTGTAATGGGTACCGAATTTTTTCTGGGAAAGTAAAGCGGCACGGGCGTAATACCACAATACCCAAAAAATCATGTGCCGAAGGTCTGTAGAATTTATGATCACTAACACCATATTCCCTATACACCACTTGGCATTAATGGGACTGTTTACTTTTTTAAATATATGACGACGAATAGGACAAAGGCGTGTCAAAAATAAATGATAAGAATGGTTATGGTTATGGAAGGCCCCGGTATCACTGCAAACGAATCAAAATCCATTATAGCTCAATCGCCCATGCCAGTGGTATCATGCGAATTACTATTTCATCTCCCAAACAAAGAAAGGCAGCTGTAGTCCCCATCATAGCAGTCTCAGCACACGCCAAAAGATATAAGGCGAAACCGCACGGAAAGTGAACACAGCCATCTGTTCTCCATCACACAATATCATCACTCATTGCAAACAATCAAATAATAAGAATACAAACAATTAATCACGTATGTACACACAAAAACAAATACCTGTAAAATGTTATATAAATCAGCTAACACATGTTTACATTAATCATATCACATTGTTTACTCCTATACACATTAAATAAAATAAAGATGAAAGTTTATCACAAGATATAATGAGTGATGGAGAACTTTCGTACCATATCCAGGGCCGGTTCGATCATGAGACCAAATATGTGGTAGACAGGGGAGTTTATACCATGTGTATGCATAATGATTTGGACGAGTCATATATTCTACAACCATTTATAACGTGGTGTTATATCACATGAATTATTATTGTTATTATATAACGTTTCTATTGTATTGCTTATTTTTGTTTCAATATTACTAATTCGCATGTGTTTTGTGTGTGTTGGTGCTGGATTGCTATTCTATTTAATGGGTTTTACGATAACTATTATTACTATTATGATTACTTTTATTTTTATTACATTCCCTTTCTTCGTTTGATTATTACATTTAAGCACAATTTTTATTTTTGCCATATCTCGGGCTTTCTGCTAGACTATTACCACATTGCATTGTTTCTCCTGTTTATTATTATTATATTGTATAATTATATGTTTTTGTTTCATGACGTTTTCTTTTAATATTTTTTTAGCCTACAGGTACTTTTCTTTTGATTATTGCATTACAGAATATTGTTTACATATAACTTTCAATAAAGACAACATATTCGTGTGTCTTCGGTGTCTGGTGCACGAACCAAATTCATTTAAAATCACTTCAGATTTGACTAGGAAAAAAAATGACATTTTGGCCTTACCGCGAATCGAACTTGTGTTCTTGTAAGTGAAAAACAACGGGCATATTTCACTCGACCACCCGCTGCTTAATTTGGGAAGTCATGGGAACGAATTTGTTACAGGAAGATAAAAAAAACATAAACAAAGGGTACGAAAGTGGAGATTTATTATGGAGAAATAGGAAAGCGACGCAGTAAATCTTTCAATGTTATAGACCTAATGTGTGAATGAAAAAGATGGATGGCGAATACATGAAATAATAGTGAAGGAAAAATGGAAGGATATATATTTGCTCCAGCGTTACCAGAAAAGTTGTTATGTGTTTATTTAACTAGTTTTAGCTAAAAGAACTATAAAAGTACTTCATTTCTTCTGTTTATTTAATTAATCGAATGTTGAGTTCTATTTTCGTTTACTGGTTTATCGAGGACGAGAGGTCCGGTTAGAACTTGTGTGATGACTTCTACGTTAACCCAGCCGTAAATAGAAAGAAAAAAAATAAGAGCACAGTGGCGTATAGGGAATATGATGTTAGTTCCAATATTTTTTGTATAGGCCTTAATCCCTACTTAATTTTTGGGGTAACGTGGTCAGCATTACGTCCGTACAGCTTTCCTCTCCCAGAATAAAGAGCTCGTGATCATTTAAGGCTGGCTCTTGTGTTTAATAGTCAAGCTCACTAACCACTGAGCTATCGCGGCTCCCCAGTCGTAAATAGGTACCGGGTTATTTTCTAAGAAAGAAGAACGGCGCTCGCGTAGTGCTGGCTATGTTACCCAATAATGTTATGATGGTTACATATACATTATGAAAACTAACATCATATTTCTTATAAGCGATGAGGTATGATAGGGTATGTAGGGTATGTACATACAGGGTGTGTGCTTCTTATTTTTTCTCTTCACGACTGGCTACCAGGATGAGCATCGCCGCAATCCTCATAGAAGTAATATATGCTGATATAGAAGGCCTAGTTGTATACTTCTTGACAGAACAGACAAGCCTCAACCGATGCAGGAAAAAGAAAAGAAAAGAAAAATAGTAAAGGAGAAGACAAACGGACATAGAGACAGTTATTGAGTTATTAGCGGGTCATCACCATTGCACTGCGAACATGTCCATAGGTGCTCACATCCCCTCCGCAGCAAGTCTCGCAGTGTCCAGCGACTGACGACTCCAGTTCTGTGTTGGTTGATAAGTCTTCTTACACGCCCACTAAGTTTCTGGTTTCTGGTTGTGCCCATCTTAACTCCCATCTCTTTCATCCGAAGGAGTGACGTGCACTCACGGCTGTTGAAGTCCTGTGCCCTTCCCACATCTCAGAGGGCATTGATGATATCTGCCCGATCCATGGTTGACCGTCTTCAACGACAGCACAGCTAGCCAACCTGTCCGCTCTCTTATTTCCCCCTACTCTCTCTCGCATGCGGACGCAGACAAAGGTGATTAAGTATTGTTGACTTCTGTATGGACTCTACCCATTGCCTGCGTACAGAGCCCGCCTCCAGTTTTCTTATAATGCTCACTTAGTATGTTGGCGTGGGTGCAGTCTTGTTACTCTAAACAGATGAATGCGCTGGTTATAAGAAACAAATTATAAGATTATCCTTCCGACGGGCTGTGATGAGATCAACGTTCTGTGGGAGATCCAGATAGATACACATTCTTATCGACGGGTTGTGATGAAAGCAACGTTCTGTGGGAGATGCAGATATATATAGATTCTTTCCGACGGGTTGCGATGAAAGCAACGTTCTGTGGAAGATGCAGATATATATAGATTCTTTCCGACGGGTTGCGATGAGAGCAACGTGTTCTGTGGGAGATGCAGATATATATAGATTCTTTCCGACGGGTTGCGATGAAAGCCGTGTTCTGTGGGAGATGCAGATATATATATATTATATATATATATATATATATATATAGATTCTTTCCGACGGGTTGCGATGAGAGCAATGTTCTGCGGGAGATCCAGATATATATAGATATTCTTTCCGACGGGTTGCGATGAGAGCTATGTTCTGTGGGAGATCCAGATATATATAGATTCTTTCCGACGGGTTGCGATGAGAGCAATGTTCTGTGGGAGATCCAGATATATATAGATACTTTCCGACGGGTTGTGATGAGAGCAATGTTCTGTGGGAGATCTAGATATATATAGATACTTTCCGACGGGTTGCGATGAGAGCAATGTTCTGTGGGAGATCTAGATATATATAGATTCTTTCCGACGGGTTGTGATGAGAGCAACGTTCTGTGGGAGATCCAGATATATATAGATTCTTTCCGACGGGTTGTGATGAGAGCAACGTTCTGTGGGAGATCCAGATATATATAGATTCTTTCCGACGGGTTGTGATGAGAGCAACGTTCTGTGGGAGATCCAGATATATATAGATTCTTTCCGACGGGTTGTGATGAGAGCAACGTTCTGTGGGAGATCCAGATATATATAGATTCTTTCCGACGGGTTGTGATGAGAGCAATGTTCTGTGGGAGATCCAGATATATATATATAGATTCTTTTCGACGGGTTGTGATGAGAGCAACGTTCTGTGGGAGATCCAGATATATATATATAGATTCTTTTCGACGGGTTGCGATACGAGCAATGTTCTGTAAATGACAGCCAACCTAATGCTGGATAAGCAGATCGTTTTCTAATTTTCAACAAAACAAACTGCACTAATTAACTATTATGTTTTTTAAATACTACAAAAAATAGTTGATTATTTTTCTGACACTGTTAACAGAAGTACTTAGAAACTACATTCATAGTACAAGAGAAGAGCTATAACAATTACTTTTACTGATAACATTAATACATAACAAGCAGCAATTCATTTATCATGAAACTTTTCTCCTGCAGAGTAACAATAGAGACCACCTAACAGGCATTTGATAGGATCATTAGTTAGGACGGACACGTGACATTCAAGGAATGTTATCTTGGGATAAAGTTGACAGTCCTGGCAAGGATAGCGCTCGTGAAGACTCTCAGTCTCTGCCAGGGAGAAAGCTCCTTAAGTGAAGTGAGTGGTACTATTAAACACGAGTAGGATTTCATCTAGGATCCCATTTTGTTAAATTTTACGAGCTGTTGGTACGGTTTTTATATGTGTAACGAGAGTCGTTCAGTGCTGTATAGATCTAATATATCTTTACATATATCAGTTATGGTAGAAAGTGTCAAACAATTTACACGTGGTTTATGAGAAGAATACTGTTTTCACTGAGAAACGATTTAAAAGAAAACAAAATTATCAAAATCATAACAAATATAATTCATAGGAAAAAAAAACATATATATTTCTAAGGATACATAAACAAAAATAAAAATAATAAATAAGCGCCGTCACGCCCGGAGCGTGTCGAAAAGGGAATATGGTCTTAGTTTTCTTCTTGTTAACTTGTGTCTTGTTTGGGAGAATGAACTCACTACGTGTTCATAAGAAGCATTAAGAAATTATTTTCTCCTTGCTTCCAATTTCTCCCTCCCTGCTTTCCCTCTTTCTTTCTTTCTTTCTTTCTTTCTTTCTTTCTTTCTTTCTTTCTTTCTTTCTTTCTTTCTTTCTTTCTTTTCTTTCTTTCTTTCTTTCTTCTTTCTTTCTTTCTTTCCCTCTTTCTTTCTTTCCCTCTTTCTTTCTTTCGTTCTTTCTTTCTTTCCCTCTTTCTTTCTTTCTTTCTTTCTTCCCACTCTTTCTTTCTTTCTTTCTTTCTTTCTTTCTTTCTTTCCCTTCTTTCTTTCTTTCTTTTTCTTTCTTTCTTTCTTTCTTTCTTTCCCTCTTTCTTTCTTTCGTTCTTTCTTTCTTTCCCTCTTTCTTTCTTTCCCTCTTTCTTTCTTTCCCTCTTTCTTTCTTTCTTTCTTTCCCTCTTCCTTTCTTTCGTTCTTTCTTTCTTTCCCTCTTTCTTTCTTTCTTTCTTTCTTTCCACTTCTTTCTTTCTTTCCCTCTTTCCCTCTTTCTTTCTTTCCCTCTTTCTTTCTTTCCCTCTTTCTTTCTTTCGTTCTTTCATTCTTTTGCGAGAATCGATGACCGAACCGTCCCCTAAGATTGAAACCTCTAACTGCACAATAAACATGTCCACCAATGTCAGCTCTGGAGTAGCAAGAAGCTGGTCAACGGAATGCAATGAGTGTCACACTAGCAAAGTCGGAGACACCTGGTCTCCGTCCACGTGAACTTGGAATGCAATGACATGGAACAATACGCTAATTTCTCGATGCGAGCTCTAATGATGAAGGTGATAAGAAAGAAACCACGATGCTTTTAGTCTCCCTCAGTCATAGTTGACTATAATAGCCTCCCTCAGTCATAGTTGACTATAATAGCCCCTCTCAGTCATAGCTGACTATAGTAGCCTCCCTCGGTCATAGTTTACTATAATAGCCCCCCTCAGTCATAGTTGACTATAATAGCCCCCTCAGTCATAGTTGACTATAATAGCCCCCTCAGTCACAGCTGACTATAGTAGCCTCCCTCGGTCATAGCTGACTATAGTAGCCTCCCTCGGTCATAGTTGACTATAGTAGTCTCCCTCAGTCATAGTTGACTATAATAGCCTCCCTCAGTCATAATTGACTATAATAGCCTCCCTAAGTCATAGATGACTATAGTAGCCTCTCTCAGTCATAGTTGACTATAGTAGCCTCCTCAGTCAAGATGACTTTTGCAGTGTCCCTAGAAATGTAACATTTTTTTTACTTTCGCCGTGCATTCACTTTTTCTAAGAATCTGTCTGCTTTTTTGAATTAGAGCTTTAGAGTGTGTTTCCAAAGATTGCGGTCTGCAGCTATTTCCTACCAGCCTACAGGGTTTATGTGCAGAGTCTTCATGTCACGTTTACACACGTCTAGAAATCAATGTCTTGGGCACCCCTTAATTCTTTTGCCATCTGCTAGTTGTCCATAGAGTATATCTTTTGGTATGCGGCCATCTTTCATTCGGTGCACGTGGTCAAGCCGTAAAAAAACTGTAAACCATGTGTTTGAGCAGCGCGTAAATGTTCGGGAGGCATGTGCGAGTGAGGACCTCCACGTTTATCACTTTGTCCTTTCAAGTGTTACCAAGATTACGGCGTAGACATCGCATATGGAATGCATTTAGCCTTCTCACCTGCTTTGCATAAGTTGTCCATGATTCGCTGCCATACAAAAGGATACTAATGATGCTAATATAAAAGAACAAATTAATAGTTTTGGAGGGATAAGACATCAGAATAGAACAGTTAATTATGTGTAATATGTGTGAGACATAATCGAGAAAAAAATGTCATTTTGTTTTTCATTCAAACTACGATAAGGCAAGTTGGCGCCATGTTCAGTGATTCAGTCTATACCGATGTAAACTGGCGACAAAAGAATATAAAAGAAAACACTCTGGGAAAGTGGTGTTGTTGTACGGTAATAAACGAAGATATATTAGAGGCAAAGATGATGGGAAGAACAAACGGAAGAAAAGAAAAACATAAAAATAAGTGATGAACTTGCGGACAATGAATAAGAGGGCAAACAATTATCGAAAGGAGGGGTGGGGGGGGGAATTAATTACAAATTATGGAAAGTAAGTAGAAGAAGAAGAAAGGAAGAAGAAGTAGTGAAAGATGAAGAGGAGGAAAGATGAAGAGGAGGAAAGATGAAGGGTAAAGATTTTAATTTTGGACAAAGATAATGATAAAAATTAGAGAAATGGATTAGCAGAAATGAGAGAGACAGAGTGATAGCACGAGAGAAAGGAAGAGAGAGAGAGAGAGAGAGAGAGAGAGAGAGAGAGAGAGAGAGAGAGAGAGAGTGAGTAAGAGTGAGAGGTATTTGTTTTACTTCATACAATTGCATGAAAACGTAAACTCTTCGTTCAACATTCAGTACATTGTGGACAAGAGCCTTCATTCACATCACAAGTAGGGCACGTGTCAACACAGCTGTAGGCCAGGCTGACATTGCAATGTCAACACGACATGTTTTGGAGACCAGGGCTAGTGACTTAACCGAGTAACAGCTTTTTTTTTTTTTTTTGAAATTGTAAAAGCATTTATCGAACACTGAGAAGTGATTCATGAAAAGTGTGAAATGAACATATAATATAGACGAAGTGAGAGAGCTATACTCTTTATTCTGCTGAACTTTATTAGCCTTTCTTAAAAGATTCACAGAAAGCCTTGGTCAGTTCAAGGAGATATTTCTGTAGAGATAGTCCTGGTATGATCATCATCAGGTCATATGGCGTTTGCAGAACGTTGCATTCACCACAGCCCGTCTGAAAGAATCTATGTCTGAAAGAATCTGTATGAAAGAATCTCTGTCTGAAATAATATGTATAAAAGAATCTCTGTCTGAAAAAATCTCTGTATGAAAGAATCTGCATGAAAAAATCTCTATATGAAAAAATCTCTATATGAAAGAATCTCTATATGAAATAATCTCTTTCTGAAAGAATCTCTATATGAAAGAATCTCTTTCTGAAAGAATCTCTATATGAAAGAATCTCTTTCTGAAAGAATCTCTATATGAAAGAATCTCTATATGAAAGAATCTCTATATGAAAGAATCTCTTTCTGAAAGAATCTCTATATGAAAGAATCTCTTTCTGAAAGAATCTCTATATGAAAGAATCTCTTTCTGAAAGAATCTCTATATGAAAGAATCTCTATATGAAAGAATCTCTATAAGAAAGAATCTCTATAAGAAAGAATCTCTATATGAAAGAATCTCTATAAGAAAGAATCTCTATAAGAAAGAATCTCTATATGAAAGAATCTCTATAAGAAAGAATCTCTATAAGAAAGAATCTCTATATGAAAGAATCTCTATAAGAAAGAATCTCTATCTGACGCCAGCTATACCACTTCTACTATTATGTTCAAGGTCTCTTTGATGTCTTGAAGCCACCTTCTTCATAGACACCCCTGATGCTTCGTTCAGGAACCATGCCTCCCATTATTGTTCTTTCCAGCTCGCTGTGTCCTTTGACGTGCCAATAGTATTTTAATTTCCTCCGTAGAATGTATTTATAAGCCAGTTCTGTTTAATGTTTAAGTCTTTTAATATCTTCATTGCTATTTTTCATTATCCAAAGTACCTTAATGATTTTCTGTAACATTTTATTTCGAATGAATCCATTTTTTTTTCTTTGCTGATTGCAAAATTGTCCATGATTCACAACCATATGTTGCTTTAGAATTTTTTTACATATCCTCAGTAATTTTAATTTTACTACCTTGCTAGCATTGTGCCAGGTGCTCTTCACGGCAATTAATTTTTGTGTTGCTATTCTTCTTTTGAAATCTTCCTGGCAGTCTCCATTGTTAGTCACTACAGATCCCTTATACTCATAGCTTTTTACAATTTCCCGTTCTTCATTGTTCATTGTGGTTTTAGGTCATATTTATGAATTTGTCAATGGACATGATAAAAGTAATATTGGAAGGGAACATATAAGGTAAAAGAGGCAAAGGCCTAACAAGACTAACATGGACGGGCAACACCGAAAGATGGACAAGTCGACCCTATGACAATCTGCACCATCAAAGCAAGAGACAGAGCGGAATGGCGCTCTATGGTAGCCAACCTTCGATGCCGAGACGACACTCAATAATGATGATGACAATGGACATTATCTTGGTTTTCTGTATATTTAAATCAATCTGCAAGAGGGTATATTTAATTTAATATAGCCTGTCACGAGTCTAAAAGTTGTTGCTTCTTCTATTCTGTTCAACTGGTAGCAAATATCTTTATTTGATCTTATATTCCTTTGTTCACATATTTGTTCCTAATAAACCGCTTTAACTCTTCATAAATTACATTTACATCTAGCCGAAGTATGATGACAACATAGACTTGTTACATCGTTAATAGTTTCAATTCGACAAGTAGTAACATCATTTGTAATAAAAAATCATTACTAAAAATGTAACAGACTCAGATGATGATACTAAATAAGGCAACAGGATAAGAACTGGTTTCAAAGACTTAAATAAAACTTCCCTAAAAATTAAAACTTGGAGTTAATGATTACTTCTTTGGGGTTATGTCTAAAAGATGCAACATTCTCGTTTTCCTGTGTTTACCACTAATATTTTAGTTGCGTTGCTAATTTTGTTCTTTTCTTAAATACCTTATATACATATATTATATTATATTACTATTTCACTTTGGATTTATTTTCTGGATTTAGGTCAGACTTTGTACTTACAGTCCGTGAACATAGGACATCAAGATCATACGTGCCATGTTCGAGGATTGATGAGATTCTCTCAGCTTTCTCTATAATAAACCCAGAGAACTGCTTTCTCTATAATAAACCCAGAGAACTGCTTTCTCTATAATAAACCCAGAGGACTGCTCGAAGTTTTAATTAATCGGGAACATGAGATGTTCAGACCATGAACTGATAGCAGACGGCAACTTATAGCTGGCTGTTGGCATTATCGTTGGCGAATAAGAGCTAGCCAAGGTTCTATTCAACATCTAGGTAGAGGTATAAGACAGAAGGAAATTAGTCTAGGCAAGTAAATAAGGAGGGAGCCGCTATAGCTCAGAGGTTAGTGAACTTGACTACAAAGGAAAAGAGGTTGAGTTCGATCCTAATCGACGGCTTCTGGGTTCACCCAGCCTTAAATGGGTACCGGATTTTTTTCTGGGAAAGTAAAGCGGCACAGGCGTAATGCCGACCACATTACCCCTAAAATCAGGCCCCGAAGGTGTGTAAAACCTATGGTCACTAACACCATATTCCATTCCCTATACACCACTTGTTGTAACGAGGCTCTTTACGTTTTTTTTTTTTAAGTAAATAAGAATCAGAGGTGGAAAACAAGCCTAGTCCCAAAAATTCCGTTGCGAAATCTGATTAACCGGGCCAAGAGACAAATTAATTACGTAAATTAACAAATCCCTAGAAGACTCTTATTAGATAGCACATCTTGCATTAGATGATCACTGTCGTCATGGCAGTGCTTATGACTAAGTGTGCAATACCAAGAGTTGGCGTTTACTACTCTAGAGGGGAATATCTCTAGATCGAATGCAAACACAAATAGGACAAACGTCATACTCTATTGATATCACATTAAAACAATCCAATCGCAGCGTTGTGGATAATCAAGGCGACCAATGGAAAGACCGTAAATCCCCGACACTTTTAGAGCTGGACCTAGTTACCCCATTACCCTTCTTTCATCCTCTATTGATCCCACCACCTCAAGGTGACCTGACTGTGCACTTTGAGAATCACTGATTTTGAAGCGCCTTATTTCTTGTCTCCCATGTAAAGATCATATTGTAATTTAGAGTTACGTCTCATTTACACCAGCCACTAGACTGTGGATGTTTTATGTGACGATCTAAGTTATTCACTATCATCATGTGTACAATCGTCGCCTTCAGATTGTATAGCCTTTCGCCAAATGTATAGATTTTCTTATCATGCCAATTCCTCGCTCTCTCCCTTTTCTCTCTCTCTCTCTCTCTCTCTCTCTCTCTCTCACACACTCACTCTCTTTATCTATATATATATATATATATATATATATATATATATATATATATATATATATATATATATATATGAGTATGTGTGTGGTAGAAATGTCGTTTTACAGAAGAATGTTGAGAATACCAATGACAGCTAAGAAAAGTAATGAAAACGCTCTGAAAGAGGTCCAAGCAAAAAGAGAGCTAATTCCCATTATTAGAAAGACACAATCATTATATCTTGGCCATGTTATGAGAAGGCAACAGCTGGAATATATTGTATCAACTGGAAAAATTGAGGGTCGAAGAGACAGAGGGAAGCAAAGGGAAAAGTTATCAGACAGCTTAGGAGAATCGCTTGGCAGAAGGTCAACAACAAAAATGATAAATAACTGTCGAGATCGAGAATTGTGAAGATACATGATCACCTACGCCTGCAAGCATGGTACTTGATGATGATGATGATATATGTGGTGTACGTGTGTTTATTTCTGATATTTCTTCTGTTCCTAACTGAGCTGTAGTAAATATATACCTAATCATCATATTCACCATCATTACTTTCGAATCGAATAACGTAAAAGGATATTCTATTGACCAGCCTTCATTATTGATGTCCTCATGTACTTTGGTAATGAAGATCTTTCCTTCCTTTTATCTTTGTTATTTGTTTTGAAATATTCTTTGTAAAAGAGCTTCATATTACACATCGACATCAAGTAGAATATGTCAAAATTGTGTAATTAACTTTTTCAGTATTTGTCTTTATCACGTGTATATTCAGATAGCTCTGTGGTTAGTGAACTGGACTGCAAAGGACAAGGGGTAGGGTTCGATCCCAACCGACGGCACCGGTTCACCCAGCCTTTAATGGGTACCGGATTTTTTTTCTGGGAAAGTAAAGCGGCACGAGCGTAATACCGACCACATTACCCAAAAAAAGCATGTGCTAAAGGTCTGTAAAATGTATGGTCGCTAACACCATATTCCCTATACGCTACTTGGCGTGACGGGGCACTTTACTTTTTCTTTTTTTTTTTTGCTTACGTTTATATTAACATGTCTTATATACATCGTTACTTTTACAATATATTACTTTACATTACGTTTCTTTGCAGAGTTTCGGAGGCTCGACTGTTAGGGCACTCTATGCTGATTAGAAGAGTTCAGGTTATATTCTCAAGTGAAGCGATTTTCTTCTCAACCCGACAAGATTTCTATGTTTACACTGGTACGTGTTCTCTAAAAATGGGTACCAGAACTGTTTGGGTGAAGTAGACACGACTTGACGACTTGCCCATATTACCAAAAATGTTTTGATGGTCATAAAAAAATATGGGCATTAACACCTCTTTCTATATATGTCATGATGTGTTGGGGGAACCTGTACATATGATGAAACTAAATTATTTTATGTAATTTGTTTGTTTGTTTGTTTGTTTGTTTGTTTAATTTAGTATGTTGCAGATGACACTAAATGAAGTGAGAAATCTGGATAGAGACAGAGATTCTTTCAGACGGATCGTGGTAGATGCATCGTTCTGTAAAGCACATGCAACCTGATAATAATTGTTCTTTAGTAGTTTTGTAATGTTGTTTATTTTTATACCGGTCTAATCTAGTCTTTATTTACTTTAACTTAGTTTACCGTAGCGTTATCTATTTTTAGACCGGTCTAATCTAGTCTTTATTTACCTTAGCTTAGATTAAAAAGTAAAGCAGCACGGGCGTAATACCGACCACATTACCCCAAAAATCATGTGCTGAAGGTCTGTAAAATATAGGGTCACTAACACCATATTTCCCTATACGCCACTTGGCGTGACGGGGTACTTTACTTTTACTTTACTTAGTTTACCGTAGCGTTATCTATTTTTAGACCAGTCTAATCTAGTTTTATCTACTTTAGCCTAGTCTACCGTAGCGTTGTCTATTCTAGACAATCCTAGGCTTGTCTTATATATCTTATCATATCCACGTTAGCATTTTTGGAGCTCCTTTTTCAGGTTCTGGTCCAATTGTGCCGCATTTACAGTTGCTACTCCGCGACGCTGCAGTGTCTTTCTCTAGCCCCGAAACCAAATCATTGAATGTATTTTGACCATTAAACAGTTTTTCGCTTCATGTATTTTTCCTTGCCCAAAGAAACCAAATATTATTTTTCCACTAACGATTCTTCGTGATTGCAAAACATCAAGATGGGTTATTAGCATTATTAATGCGGAGGTCAGGTGGCAAATATCAGCTCTTGCAGCACTATCCATGCTAGTTGTGTACATGTCAATCAATAGGTCACGAGGTGCCGTCGCCGCATCCAACATTCACTACCAGGTACGTCATTTACCTTATTATTTTGCTTTGATGGTGCGACCCTCTTTTTTGGCATGATCACTGTATATTTTTTATCAGCCCCTACTCTTTTAGTCTTTATTAATTACCCTTTTTACAACTAAACTGACTTTAAGCATATCGCCATGCCTTTGTTATTATTATTTTTTAAAATGTATATTTGTGTTCTGAAGAATGTTGAAAGTTCCCAGGACAGCTAAAAAGATCAATGAGGAAGTTCTCAAAGAGGCCAAAACAAAATAGGCAACTCCTAAAAAACATCAGAAAGAAACAATCAACATTTTTCGGGTACATCATGAGAAGAGGAAAGTTGGAATAATTGGTTACAAGTGGCAAAATAAAATGAAAGAGAGATCGCGGACGACAAAGAGAGAAATGCTATATGGCTTGGTGTCATGGCATGGAACGCAGTCAATAACAGAAATGATACGAATCACTGTAGATAGAAAATAGTGGAAGGACATGATCGCCTACACCAACCGGTATGGCACATGATGATAATATTTGTGTTTCTAAATTTGTGTAATTAATTTTTTCCCGTATTTCAAACTGCTCCTAACCTTTACTCTGTGCCTTACTTGCCGTATGACAACGCTATTTAAACTGAAATAAATATATTATTGGTTTCTCCAAGCAAATATTTTAATTCCTTGTTTTCGTGCTATACCTGCGACAACTTTTTTTTTGGACAACAAACAAACCATAATGGAAGCTCGTGCGGGTGGGTATCATAAAGGTAAGGTCTCGAACACTGGACAAGAAGGTCCTAAAGTCCAAATCCTACCACAGGCTTTGGATACTGTTTCTCTTCGAATCCGCTTTTAACTAGCCACTTCCCGGTCTCTAGATAGAGAGATCCGATGTTAAGCCTTCTTGGCCAATGACGAACCACAGAAGGTCCCGTGTGCACTGTGAGCATGACAAAGAACACTTTGCATTGAAAATAATTAAGCCAAAACGAAGATGGAACAAATGTTCGGCCGAGAGGCGAAGGTTTGATGGCTTGTCGTGAACAAGCTGCACAGCGCGTTGACCTCCTCTTAGTCTTAATGTGGTAACGCAGAAGAAAAAAGGAGAAGAAGAAGAGAAAGAAGACAGTATAAGCTTAAACATTGTGCATGAACACTAACTTAACCTCCATTGTGTATGAACGCTAACTTAACCTCCATTGTGCATGAACGCTAACTTAACCTCCATTGTGCATGAACGCTAACTTAATCTCCATTGTGCATCAACGCTAACTTAACCTCCGTTGTGCATGAACGCTAACTTAACCTCCATTGTGTATGAACGCTAACTTAACCTCCATTGTGCATGAACGCTAATTTAATCTCCATTATGCATGAACGCTAATTTAATCTCCATTATGCATGAACGCTAACTTAACCTCCACTTACAAGGTGAAGATGACATGGACATGTCAATTTGAATTCAGAAGAAGTAGATCAAAGGTAATTGTTTGAGACTTGCTTGAATCGGCGTCTTAGAAGGCGGGTTTTTACCCATATGTGCTCGGCCGCCTATCCAGAAGTGTTCGGAGACTCCTATCTAGTTTCGCCTCAAGCCTTGTAACTCACGAGGAAGGGGCCATTACTCACTTTCCCAGAGTATGAAGAACCCTGTTACCCATTTCTGCCAGCGGCTGGATCGATGGCAGGGTCATCTTATTTGTCCAACCACAAGTACAACCCACACTGCTTTCAGCGGGAATCGAAAACAGGTTGTCCGAATGGCGGTAGCTAGTGGGGTGGTGGTTCTCACCTAGACTACAGAGGCCCTCAAGAAGTAGCTCAAAGGACAATAATTAACAAAATCTGAATATCATTGTTGTGCTCTCAATATCATGTTAGACTCTAGATTCTAGAACAATCAATACGACTAATACCACCGGAATGAAACATGTTAGACCTGTTATGGGAGACATCTTGAAAGGTAAACGTAAGAGTGAAAAATATTTTGACAGGTAAGGATCACCACCGCAGCAGAATAAATAAAGAAACAAACAAATACAATTTGTTCGCAGTGTGACAATGAGGAAACAACTAAATACAAATTATACAGTTATCAGCAAAGGTTAAAAAAAAAAAAAAGTAGATAGCATACAGAGTTCTAGAATCTATGGAATACATGAGTGCAGAAAAGATCTCTCTAATGTTTTTAAACCACCTTCTCATTGGTCTGCCTCTATCTAATCTTCCTGGAATCGTGCCTTCCATTATTCTCTCCAATCCACTGCGTGATACCGTCCCTTCACCAAATGTATGGTCATTAACACCCAGCTCCCCGTATGTCTATCAAGAAGTGGAGAAATCTTTTTTTAACTCTTTGTTTTCCGTGAATTTATTGTAATCTGAATAAGCAGTCGAGTACCTATATCCAAACAAAACGAATAGGATATATGGTTTCCTGTGGCGTGTGATAGGCTCGTTGGAGAGTAACAAATCAATCTTCACTTTAGGCTACACCACTTCGATGTGAACGCATCTGTGCACTATCTACATTGTCTAGTCGAACCAAAGGCAGTACTTAGGGGTGAAATTCTTGACTCTGAAATTCTTGTCCGAATGTTTTTGTTATTAAGTGTCACACTTTGCACAGGACCCGCATTGTACATCGCCAGGCGTCCTTGTTCTGAGCAAGCCTCTCAACCTCGACAAAGGAGTTGATGTCTGCTGTTGTTACCTTTCTCTTCAGTGTTCTTTTTAGTATTTCTCCATGTGGCCCTCTTTATCTTTCCCCCCTCTGGTTCCCATCTGAGGGCCTGCTTGTACACTAAATAATTTTTGTTTCATCATCATCGAGTGCCATCTCCGCATCGAAGGTTGGCTACCATGGAGCGCCATTCTGCTCTGTCTCTTGCTTTGATGGCGCAGGTTGTCATAGGCTGATTTGTCCATCTTTTGATGTTACTCGTCCATGTTAGTCTTGGTCTGCCTCTGCCTCTTTTACCTTGTATTTTCCCCTCCAGTATTACTTTTAGTAGGCTGTTATCTTTTAACATGGCCATTTGTTGTTTACTTTCCCCATATCCTTGTCATGTGATCTTTTTGCAGATTGGTTAACTGGGTAGTGTCAAGCCGGGATTGAATCCATTTACATTTCATTGACAAACCACCTCGCTGCAGTACGCTACTCACTCTCGCCACTACTTTCATATATAAACAAGCACACACACACACACAGTACTTGATTCCTCCCACGCGTGACTAATCCGTCAACTTTGAGACATGTCAAAGTTCAGATTGTTTTATGTCCCCCTTTCCCCTACAACATGTCGTTGGTTATTTCCTCGCAGACAATTTGATTAAACGTATTTATCAATCAAGTTAACCCTGTGCAGTATTTCTGATGTTGTGTTTTATTTTCAACGCTGCTCGTGAGTCCCAAGGTTCGATAATTTGTCAGATTTAGAGTGTAACTCTTCTAGGTTTTGGTTCTACCGTGGGTTGTATCATGATTATTGATAGGTGAATGAGAGTAGGTGAATGAGAGATTCAGCAAAGCGGCACTTTTGACAGACCTATAGGTGATCAATTGCTTTTAACAGTCACAATCACCGAGTACTTCGTCTGCTGGCGTTGGTGAGCATGTCTCGTCTCTATTTTATATTGTTAACTTGTTCTTCACGTCTTCTATTACCTTCCTACTAGACTATTGTATTCAACTCTCTGTTACCTTTACTTTTTGTTCCCACTACTTCTTCTTTCTTCCTTTTTTCTGTTGTCACAATATACTCGAATTCTTGCATTCTCATTTCATGGGGAAACAAGATGTATTGTTTCCTCATGATGTTGGTAATAAACTTTGCTTCTTTTCGCTGTTCATAATGTTCTCAACATTTGTCTGCATAAACTCGTTTCCTTTGTTTGCAATTATTTTCTTCTCAGTGTTCCTTCTTGCAGATTCCTCATATTCCAAGTCCGGCTTGTTGCAGGAGCTACTGAGTTAAGTGCTCTGTGCACACCGTGAGTTGTGTGTGTCATCTGTTTTGATCATGTTTCGATATTCCACTTGTTTACGATGAATTATGATATCGTATGACAGGGAACAGTTGGCTGTGTTAACTTTCTGTGCGGTTTCGACTTATGTCTTTTGGCGTGTGCTGAGACTGCTACGATGGGGACTACAGCTACATTTCTTTGTTTTGGAGATGAGATAGTAATTCGGATGACTCCACTGGCACGGGCGGTTGAGCAATTATGGATTTTAATTCGTTTGCAGTGATACCGGGGCCTTCCGTAACCAAAGAACCAAAGATTTTCTTCTGTGATGTCCAACTGTCCACGTTTCACGTCCAGAAATCAAGATTTTGCATAACACTAGAGAATTGGATCAGAAAAATAATAATAAAAAGAAAACAAGAGACGGAAGAAAAAATAAGAACAGCGAAAAAAAGAGGAAATAAAGAAGAAGAGGGAGAAGCAAGAAATAAAAATATATTTTGCACTGTTATTGATAACATCTTAAAGCATAAAACACTGATTGTTTTTGAAAGCGGAGAAGTAAAAGTTACCTCCCAGTTACCAGAGAAGGAATATGAATACAGATTTAACTTAACAACTGAGCAGTAAAAGAAATGACAGAATTAGAAAGATCTGAAAATCATATTAGCTGATTGGTTTATGTCTAATCTGTTATGGTAATGGGTTATGGCTAATCTGTTATGGTAATTGCGTATGGCTAATCTGTTATGGTAATGCTACCATTACAGAATATTCACAACTAAAAGCGCTCAGGGCCGATCAATATGTTGGTTTATTTTTATTATTATAATGGTACCGTACGGCGGTGGAAACAAGAAACACAATGCTGTGTCCCAATACTGACATGCACGACTTTCCATGTTGCAGAAAGTCGATTGGATGCTTGCTTGAAAGCCAACAGAGTTATTTCGACACACAGTTCACAACTGTTAGACTGAGTCTAAATGTGGTAATTTAGTTCTAATCAAGCGAAGTTTAGGCAAAGACATGCTCAATTCGATCCAGATGTTAAAATGATCGTCACAGGGCCCAGGGTAAAGGAAAGTAATAATACTACCTTCCTCTCTAAATGATGCAGACAATGTTATGAGTCTCCCTATTTTAACACACATTTTTTTCCAAAAGCTGTAAATATGTAAAATATTGACTCTACCTTTGTCAGTTTAAAATTAACGTATCCTGTCAGAATCATCTATATGTTAATTTGTAACAAAAAAAACATAACACGACAACTAAAACAATATTAATTATCATATGCCGTGTCGGCAACGAAGACTAGCTACAAGGAAAGAACGTCATTCTACTCTGCCTCTTGACTTAATGTAAAGTTTGTTACACTTGAGTGAGTTTCCAGTCCACCTTTTCGTGTCTGTCAATTTCAAGCCTTGCCTAGAAGTATTTTTCTTTCCTGTGTATTTTTACTCATAAGAAAACTTTCAATATTGTGTTAAAGCGTTCAGCGTGTCAAAAATGTTGTTTGTTTGTTTATTTGTTTGTTTGTTCAGATTGTATACAATAATTCTTTCACCATTTTCATTTCCTTCTGGTAGCTCTGCAGTTCCGGATTGAGCAAAGCGCTGCAACAACACCCTGACAACGGACCCGGAGCAAAGCGCTGCAACAACACCCTGACAACGGACCCCGATCAAAGCGCTGCAACAACACCCTGACAACGGACCCGGAACAAAGCGCTGCAACAACACCCTGACAACGGACCCCGATCAAAGCGCTGCAACAACACCCTGACAACGGACCCCGATCAAAGCGCTGCAACAACACCCTGACAACGGATCCGGAGCAAAGCGCTGCAACAACACCCTGACAACGGATCCGGAGCAAAGCGCTGCAACAACACCCTGACAACGGACCTCGATCAAAGCGCTGCAACAACACCCTGACAACGGATCCGGAGCAAAGCGCTGCAACAACACCCTGACAACGGACCCGGAGCAAAGCGCTGCAACAACACCCTGACAACGGACCCGGAGCAAAGCGCTGCAACAACACCCTGACAACGGACCCGGAACAAAGCGCTGCAACAACACCCTGACAACGGATCCGGATCAAAGCGCTGCAACAACACCCTGACAACGGACCCGGAGCAAAGCGCTGCAACAACACCCTGACAACGGACCCGGAACAAAGCGCTGCAAAAAACACCCTGACAACGGACCCGGAGCAAAGCGCTGCAACAACACCCTGACAACGGACCCGGATCAAAGTGCTGCAACAACACCCTGACAACGGACCCGGATCAAAGTGCTGCAACAACACCCTGACAACGGACCCGGTTGTCTACAACCTTTTCCAACAAAGACAACTTCCATCCCGCAATTTTTGATTCTCTCTCGGCGGCGCTTCTACGGGTCTCCGTGAGCATTCCCACTGTCCTAGTTCGTTGTGTATTCCAGCTCATTGACTGTTTGTCATTATTGCGTGGTCTTTACAATGTGTGGCTAATACATCCCCATTTTCGTTTTCATCATCTTTGCTCAGTTCTTTCTCCCAAAGGTTTTCATTTCTTTCTTTTCCTCGAGAATTTCTTTATTTGTTTTCTTTTCCGTCAATGCAATACTTTCTATTTGCATGTAAACGCACATTAATATCGTTTCGATTTCTTTTTCGGTTATCTTTTTCATTGTCCATATTTCTGATAATCTGAAACAAGTACAACGTTTCAAATACTTGGGCACAATAATAACATCAGATGGGAGATGCACCACAGAAATAAATAGCAGAATAGCTCAGGCCAAAATAGCATTTCAGAAAATGAAAAATATCTTATGCAACAAATCTATGTCAATAAAAATGAGAAAGAGAGTTCATCAGTGCTATATAGAACCAATTCTGACCTATGGAAGCGAACCATGGACAGTGGACAAACAAATGAAAAGACGATTAGAGGCCACAGAGATGGGATTTCTCAGAAGAATGTTGAAAGTTCCCTGGACAGCTAAAAAGACCAATGAGAATGTTCTCAAAGAGGCCAACACAAAAAGGGAGCTGTTAAAAAACATCAGAAAGAAGCAATCAACATTTTTTGGGCACATCATGAGAAGAGGAAAGTTGGAATACTTGGTTACAACTGGCAAAATAAAAGGAAAGAGAGATCGCGGACGACAAAGAGAGAAAATACTGGATAGCTTGGTGTCATGGCATGGAAAACAGTCAACAACAGAACTGATACGATGCACTGTAGATAGAAGATTGTGGAGGGACATGATCACCTACGCCAACCGTTATGGCACATGATGATGATGATGATATTTCTGATCCATTTGTATGTGTTAAATAGACATATAATTTCACTTCTCTTAGTTCAGATTTGTTGGTATTTATTTTTAGATGCTAGAACATGTTTCATCCTATTAAATGTACTTTTACAGTGTCTATTTATCTCTTTTGTATCTTGGTCTACGCCCTATGGGCCGGTTACGGCTCGAAAGGTCAATAGATAGATTTATCTCTTTATCCGTGTGTCATTTTTCATCAACTTGATATTACATTTCCCGAAATAATAATTATTACAAAACTGCAGTCCGGGTAATGTGCACTGTCAAATTTGTACTGAACTACATTTGCACTGTTATAATGTGTTATATGTGCATAATTATATTGCCGTTATATTAAATGTACAACGTTTTTTATTGCATTATATGTGTGTAACACTAACGGGGGGATGACTGTAGCGTTGAGGCTAGAGTGCTTGTCTCACGTTCAAAGTTATTGGTTCAAATATTATATTGAGCGATAATCGATAACTGATCGATCACAAAACATGATTTTGACCCATGGAACACGACAAATATAAGGTAATTTTTGTATACAAGTTGCGGGCATTGAGAATCTTCACCAAATAAAAAAAAAAGAAGAAAAAAAAAAACGTAAGTCATCACCGACTTGGTTAATTATTTTGATAGTACATAGTTACCATGGCTCAAATTATAAGCACCATTCTGAAATGACTGGGGGGGGGCGGGGGGCACGGTTAATAATAGCTAGATCTTGCTACGTCTATACCATAAGAACGGATACTACAACTATCCAACTACACATTAAAACTACACCTTATCCATGCATCCATCCACACATATATCCATTTATCCAGCCAATCATCCATCCCAACAGCATTCTGGTACCCCTGCTCGTTACCTGTGCATGTCGTATATTCCCAAGTATCAGTCAACGAGTATTTACAAGTTGTTAACCTCCTTTCGTGACCTAGTCCCGACTTTCTATTTGACAAATTAACTATCCCGTGGACCCGATTAGCAACATTAAGTTGAGATATAGCAGGTCTCCATTATTCCCATAGATTATCTACGATACTACATTTTCTCTGGTAGTTTTTGTCCTGAACATGTCAGCACTGGTCTTGAGACTTGGCATTTGCGCAAACAGTGATCAGCAACAAAAACACAGTTCAATAAAGTTACGTAATTGTACCGTTGTTAAGTTTTTGGGTTTAATATTTTGTCCCCGCTAAGTACTGAAAATAGGCTTTATTAGAATTTGTATTCATACTTTTTCTTCCTTTTATTTTCTGTACATCGTTTTTTTTTATTTTTGTGTGTTCTTCTTCGTTTTTCATGCTTTCACTTCCTCCTTCGTTCCTGGTAAACCCAACACGTTTTGAATTTTCTTCTGTTTTTTTTTCTTTCTTTCCTTGTCTATTTCATTTGTTGTTTTCCATTCTGTTTCTCATCCTCTCCTGTTTCTTCTTATGTGGGTCCGTCTTATTTCTTCATTACTGAAAGAAAATATTGTGTGTATTGTATTTACAGGTAACTACTATTTCTTTTATTCTGAATGTGACTTTACTCTTAGACATTTTCCCATATATATGGGTGAAAGTGTCCCGAGCTTACAGCATTGTGCTCATTCTTAAAATATATATTTGACGTAAGTGGTTCCACTTTGTGATACCATGCAAAAATATTAATATTTTAATTCCATTAATTGTTTTTTTTTCTGTTTTATTTTCTTTGTTTTAATAACATTTAAGTAGAATAGTGTATATTATGAGTCAAACTTTACAAAGAAAAATTAAATAATGAAACAATTTATAGAGATTATTTTAATAAAAAAAGTTGTTACAATTTAAGAAATACATTCTTCTAACCATTTTGAACATACAATAATTCTTTCTTTCTTTTTTCTTTTCTTTCTTTCTTTCTTTCTTTTTCTCTTTCTTTGTATTTTTCTTTCTTTCTTTAATTCTTTCATCCTTTCTTTCTTTCCTTCTTCACCTCCTCTTATACCCATTCGGTTGTTGAGGAGATGCAACCTCTCACCCTTTCAGCAGTTTCAGCCATTGTCAAATGAAGTTTTTATAACGTTTCTTTGATGCTCTCTGTCCATCTTACTCTGGTTTCTCTCCCTTCTCTTCTTGTAATATATGTTTTTTTTTTACGGTAAAAGAATCGCGCGTCTTTCTTTCTAGAACGTACAACAGAAGAATCATACGTAAGTTATCTGCCGAAATGAACAACACAACTGAAATAACGCTGGTAGTATAGCTTTCAACAGTTTGTCGCTCTTATTGAAGATATGAACCTACTAATAAGCTCCTCTAGTCACGTTTGACGTATACAAGAAGAATACTTATAATCATTATACAAGTTTACGTGCATTGCATAATTCGACATTGTTTGGCAATCCCCTAACATAGATCGGTAACCTTTCATAGATAACAAACAATATGAAGCCCCTAAAAGAATTTGTGTTTATATCGAAAAAAATGTGACAATAATAATGCCATTTAATGTTTCAGTAATACATATCTATGTTTATTTTTATGACATAATAGAGGAAGTGTATGTCTATCTGAGAGGTGAGTGTACAGTTGTAATCGACACAGGCACTTTATCACTTCTCTCACATATTGTTATTCTTCTTCAAGTAAATTAGGTTACATACAAAAATAACAATGTTCAGCTCTAATATTAAGTCAGTACTATTATTTGGTTGTGAAACATGGAGAGCAACGCAAATAACAAACATGAAGATACATACCTTCATTAAAGGTTACATAAGCAATTTATTATTTCTCTCACATACTGGTATTTTTTTTCTCCTCTTCCTTCTTCTTCTCCTCCTCACTCTTCTTCGCCATTTTCTTCTTTCTTCCTCCTCCATCTCTCCTCTTCCTCTCCTCCTCCTCTTCATCCTACTTCCCTCCTCCTTCTTCTTCTCATCCTCCTCTTCCTTCTCTCCTATTTCTTCTCCTCTTTATTCTTCTTCTTCCCTCCTCATTGGTCTTCTTCTTCCTCTTTCCTTCCTTGCTTTCCTTTCAACTGCTTTATTAAATTCAAACTTACTTCCCTCTAACGATATCAGTCTCCGATGGCTCAAATAACCACTGGCAGTGGCAACAAAAGACTCCTAAACGACTTACCGCTGTTTTGTTAGTTCCAACAGCGACAAATGCATACTGTTATCGTGTAATTATATAATGGAGCAGTTGTAAATTATGTCAATACAAACTATCTGTTATGGTAATACAGTCCATATCAATCTAATGTGAACAGTAGTACACAACATGGCTTTATTACCGACGATCAATTCATTACCTATTACATATTTATCTACCATGTCTCTTCTCACATACTTGTTTTCTCATTATGTTACCACTTATTCCTGTCATTACTATTCTTTCAGACTTTTTCTTTCTTGTTATAATTAGAAGTTCTATTTCGCTCGTGTATTCGGTATCTGCTTTTACAAGATACGATAAGATAATCTGCTTTTATTGAATTGACCATCCATTTACAACATTGTTCCTTAATCGCTCAATTATTTTCGATTACTTGCTCATCCTTTTTCCAGATCTTCCATTAATTGCAGACAAACAGTGTACCGTGTTGTTCCTTGACCTTCCACTAACTTAAACTCACCAATGATTCATGTTGTTCCTTGACCTTCCACTAACTTAAACTCACCAATGATTCATGTTGTTCCTTGACCTTCCACTAACTTAAACTCACCAATGATTCATGTTGTTCCTTGACCTTCCACTAACTTAAACTCACCAATGATTCATGTTGTTCCTTGACCTTCCACTAACTTAAACTCACCAATGATTCATGTTGTTCCTTGACCTTCCACTAACTTAAACTCACCAATGATTCATATTGTTCCTTGACCTTCCACTAACTTAAACTCACCAATGATTCATGTTGTTCCTTGACCTTCCACTAACTTAAACTCACCAATGATTCATGTTGTTCCTTGACCTTCTACTAACTTAAATTCACCAATGATTCATGTTGTTCCTTGACCTTCCACTAACTTAAACTCACCAATGATTCATATTGTTCCTTGACCTTCCACTAACTTAAACTCACCAATGATTCATGTTGTTTCTTCACCTTCCACTAACTTAAACTCACCAATGATTCATGCTATTCCTTGACGTTCCACTAACTTAAACTCACCAATTATTCATGTTGTTTCTTGACCTTCCACTAACTTAAACTCACCAATGATTCATGCTATTCCTTGACCTTCCACTAACTTAAACTCACCAATGATTCATGTTGTTTCTTGACCTTCCACTAACTTAAACTCACCAATGATTCATGCTATTCCTTGACCTTCCACTAACTTAAACTCACCAATGATTCATATTGTTCCTTGACCTTCCACTAACTTAAACTCACCAATGATTCATGTTGTTCCTTGACCTTCCACTAACTTAAACTCACCAATGATTCATCATGTTGTTACTCATACTCATAATCATACTCAATCTATATTGAGTAATATTCCCCTATCAAACAGAGTCAAGTCTAGAGTAGTCCTTCCCTTTACAATATTAAATGTTACACATTTCCTACTGCTACACATTCTCAAGACTTTCAGGAAAATGTCGGTTATGTTGGTGGGTAAGTCCTGGGAATACTTCGAAAAAAGTGTCATACTTTAGAATCGCCTTATAGTTTGGTTCGCTGACCACACGTGGCATGAATGTATCTCACTCGTATACATAGTTTCCCTTTAATTTCTCCTTCCCTGTTGCTAGTCTTCTTTCCTGTCCATGTTTGGGTACTTTGGTCTATCCACTATGCCGTACTATTCATAGCTCTCCTCCACTAGACTCCACTGCGATACTTAGGTTGTCTCCTATATCTCTTCTGTCTATGCTACTTATCTTCCACATGTTTCTTATTACCCCACACTCCCACATATCATTCTTTCCGCCTTTCAAGTACCTGCTATTCTTCTGTTCTATTCTTTCTCCTTTGTGTATGCACACCAACCTCGGCGTGTATTCTTCTGGTTATGGGGGAGCTATGCGCACATTTCTGCACATATATGATTGTCCCAGTATGGATTTCCATATGCATGCATGTGCTCATATGTATGGGTACGTGTATGCTTGTATGCATATATATATATATATATATATATATATATATATATATATATATATATATATATATATGTATATATATATATATATATATATGCAGTTATGTTTGTATATGTATGTATATAGGCGCTCTTTTGTGTGAGTGTATACATGCATTTGTGGCCCCTTAGATACTTATTGACATTGTCAGTGTTTTTGTAGTCTGGTAACCTAGACAGTGTTCCCACACTCACATATTTTGAGAACCCTTACACTGTTTAACCATCTGACCATCAGGGTATATACAGCGTACAACCGTGCGGATTCTCTCTCTTTCTCATTCCGGCCACGGTCCACGACACAAAGAAGAATTTTTTATTTTCTTAAACCAGTTTTGATTATTTTGTTTTGGATGTTTCAGTACTAGTTAGCTATGTAGGATTAGTTTTATTTACTTACATATCAGTGTGTAGTTAGCCGCGATAGCTCAGTGGTTAGTGAACTGGACTACAAAGGACAAGAGGTAGGGTTCTATCACAACCGACGGCTTCCAGGTTCATCCATCCTTTAATGGGTACCGGATTTTATTTCTGGGAAAGTAAAGCGGCACGGGCGTAATAACGACCACATTACCCCAAAAATCATGTGCCGAAGGTCTGTAAAATTTATGGTCACTAACACCATATTCCCTATACGCCACTTGGCGTGACGGTGGTACTTTATTATTTTTTTAAATATCAGTGTGTGTGTGTGTTGTTTGTTCCTGCTGAAAGCCTATTGCGCCGAAACGTCGTTCACATATGTGTCGTCTATTAATCACGTAAAGCTTTTACCATACCATTTTTTTCTATATTTTTTTTTCAATTCTCCCTGTCATACTTTAGACCATCATCATCTGCACTGGCGGTTATTTCCTCCCTTTAGGCCAGTGAAGCAGTTGCAGGTTTGTGCCATGCCTCAGAGGAGAGGTTGCTAGAAAATCTGGCAGTTGTAGATTGATGGTGTCCAGCTAATAAGTAATTTTAATGCCATGAAAAATATACTAAGATCAAAACAAACAACACCACGGCTAAAACTAAGAATAGCAAAATGTTACATCTTCTCAATATTCCTGTACGGTGCAGAAACATGGACATTAGAGAAGAAAACAGAACAGAAAATTGAAGCCTTTGAAATGTGGATTTATAGAAGAATAGGTAGAATTGGATGGAAAGAAAAGAAAACAAACGATGAAGTTTTAAAACAACTAAAAATAAAAAGAGAACTGCTGAACACAATTAGAACAAGACAAATGAAATGTTTGGGGCATGTTAAAAGACACAACAGCCTAATAAACGTAATATTGGAAGGGAAAATACAAGGTAAAAGAGGCAGAGGCAGACCAAGACTAACATGGACGAGTAACATCAAAAGATGGACAAGTCAACCTATGACATTCTGCACCACCAAAGCAAGAGACAGAGTGGAATGGCGCTCCATGGTACCCAACCTTCGTTGCGGAGACGGCACTCAATGGTGATGATGATGATGATGATGATGATGATGATGATGATGATGGGTGTCCAGCATAAAAATGGAGACGGAAGCAGTACCGGCGGCGGTATCAAAGCTGGTTAAACAGAAGACGAGTCACGCTGTGTTGGTAACGACCTTGCAAAGTTTGTTAAGGAAGAACGACAGCCACGCCCTGCGCTGGAAGTGGATGCAGATCCTGGATGGCTTTGTAATATAGGACGCTAACATAACACACGCTGGGGTTCACGGAAATGATGTCGAGGATAGACTGTAAGCATTTCCTGAAACTAGACAATGAGAGTAACGCTAAGTTTGTTCTGAATTCTTTCAGGGAGGAGGAAGAGGTTGACAAGGATAATACATTGAGAGGCTGGTGAGTTTGTTAATGAAAACAGGATCAGACTGATCTGATTGAGAGGCTGGTGAGTTTGTTAATGAAAACAGGATCAGACTGATCTGATTGAGAGGCTGGTGAGTTTGTTAATGAAAACAGGATCAGACTGATCTGATTGAAAGGTTGATGAGTTTGTTAATGAAAACAGGATCAGACTGATCTGATTGAGAGGCTGGTGAGTTTGTTAATGAAAACAGGATCAGACTGATCTGTTTGAGAGGCTGGTGAGTTTGTTAATGAAAACAGGATCAGACTGATCTGATTGAGAGGTTGATGAGTTTGTTAATGAAAACAGGATCAGACTGATCTGATTGAAAGGTTGATGAGTTTGTTAATGAAAACAGGATCAGACTGATCTGATAGAGAGGCTGGTGAGTTTGTTAATGAAAACAGGATCAGACTGATCTGATAGAGAGGCTGGTGAGTTTGTTAATGAAAACAGGATCAGACTGATCTGATTGAGAGGCTGGTGAGTTTGTTAATGAAAACAGGATCAGACTGATCTGATTGAGAGGCTGGTGAATTTGTTAATGAAAACAGGATCAGACTGATCTGATTGAAAGGTTGATGAGTTTGTTAATGAAAACAGAATCAGACTGATCTGATAGAGAGGCTGGTGAGTTTGTTAATGAAAACAGGATCAGACTGATCTGATTGAGAGGCTGGTGAGTTTGTTAATGAAAACAGGATCAGACTGATCTGATTGAGAGGCTGGTGAGTTTGTTAATGAAAACAGGATCGGAGTGATCTGATTGAGAGACTGGTGAGTTTGTTAATGAAAACAGGATCAGACTGATCTGATTGAGAGGTTGATGAGTTTGTTAATGAAAACAGGATCAGACTGATCTGAGTGAGAGGTTGATGAGTTTGTTAATGAAAACAGGATCAGACTGATCTGATAGAGAGGCTGGTGAGTTTGTTAATAAAAACAGGATCGGACTGATCTGATTGAGAGGCAGGTGAGTTTGTTAATGAAAACAGGATCAGACTGATCTGATTGAGAGGCTGGTGAGTTTGTTAATGAAAACAGGATCAGACTGATCTGATTGAGAGGCTGGTGAGTTTGTTAATGAAAACAGAATCAGACTGATCTGATTGAGAGGCTGGTGAGTTTGTTAATGAAAACAAGATCAGACTGATCTGATTGAGAGGCTGGTGAGTTTGTTAATGAAAACAGGATCAGACTGATCTGATTTGGAGGCTGGTGAGTTTGTTAATGAAAACAAGATCAGACTGATCTGATTTGGAGGCTGGTGAGTTTGTTAATGAAAACAGGATCAGACTGATCTGATTGAGAGACTGGTGAGTTTGTTAATGAAAACAGGATCAGACTGATCTGATTGAGAGGCTGGTGAGTTTGTTAATGAAAACAGGATCGGAGTGATCTGATTGAGAGACTGGTGAGTTTGTTAATGAAAACAGGATCAGACTGATCTGATTGAGAGGTTGATGAGTTTTTTAATGAAAACAGGATCAGACTGATCTGATTGAGAGGTTGATGAGTTTGTTAATGAAAACAGGATCAGACTGATCTGATAGAGAGGCTGGTGAGTTTGTTAATAAAAACAGGATCGGACTGATCTGATTGAGAGGCAGGTGAGTTTGTTAATGAAAACAGGATCAGACTGATCTGATTGAGAGGCTGGTGAGTTTGTTAATGAAAACAGGATCAGACTGATCTGATTGAGAGGCTGGTGAGTTTGTTAATGAAAACAGGATCAGACTGATCTGATTAAGAGGCTGGTGAGTTTGTTAATGAAAACAAGATCAGACTGATCTGATTGAGAGGCTGGTGAGTTTGTTAATGAAAACAGGATCAGACTGATCTGATTTGGAGGCTGGTGAGTTTGTTAATGAAAACAGGATCAGACTGATCTGATTTGGAGGCTGGTGAGTTTGTTAATGAAAACAGGATTAGACTGATCTGATTGAGAGACTGGTGAGTTTGTTAATGAAAACAGGATCAGACTGATCTGATAGAGAGGCTGGTGAGTTTGTTAATGAAAACAGGATCAGACTGATCTGATTGAGAGGCTGGTGAGTTTGTTAATGAAAACAGGATCAGACTGATCTGATTGAGAGGCTGGTGAGTTTGTTAATGAAAACAGGATCAGACTGATCTGATTGAGAGGTTGATGAGTTTGTTAATGAAAACAGGATCAGACTGATCTGATTGAGAGACTGGTGAGTTTGTTAATGAAAACAGGATCAGACTGATCTGATTGAGAGGTTGATGAGTTTGTTAATGAAAACAGGATCAGACTGATCTGATTGAGAGGTTGATGAGTTTGTTAATGAAAACAGGATCAGACTGATCTGATTGAGAGGCTGGTGAGTTTGTTAATGAAAACAGGATCAGACTAATCTGATTGAGAGGCTGGTGAATTTGTTAATGAAAACAGGATCAGACTGATCTGATTGAGAGGCTGGTGAGTTTGTTAATGAAAACAGGATCAGACTGATCTGGAGTGCTTAGTGGGACAAGAAGATCTGACCACATTCAGAACCTGACAAGAAGATCTGACCACATTCAGAACCTGACAAGAAGATCTGACCACATTCAGAACCTGACAAGAAGATCTGACCATATTCAGAACCTGACAAGAACAATCATCATCATCATCATCGAGTGCTGTCTCCGTAACGAAGGTTGGCTACCATGGATCGTCATTCCACTCTGTTTCTTGCTTTGATGGTGCAGGTTGTCATAGACTGACTTGTTCATCTTTTGATGTTACTCGTCTATGTTAGTTTTGGTCTGCCTTTGTCTCTTTTACCTTGTATTCTCCCTTCAAATATTACTTTTAGTAGGCTGTTGTGTCTTTTAACGTGCCCCAAAAATGTCATTTGTCTTGTCTTAATTGTATTTAGTAGTACTAGTAAAATTGCAATAGTAGTAACAGAAATAATAGTAAAAATAGTACTAGTAACAGTAGCAGTATTTGTTGTTATAACAGTAGCTACCGTAGTAGTAGTGGTAGTAGTTGTAGTAGTGATAGTGGTATTAGTGGTAGTAGTAGTAGTGGTAGTAGTAGTAGTAGTTGTATTAGTAGTAGTAGTGATAGTAGTAGTAGTAGTGGTGGTGGTGGTAGTGGTATTAGTAGTGGCAGTAGTAGTAGTGGTAGTAGTAGTGGTAGTGGTAGTTATAGTGGCAGTGGTAGTGGTAGTAGTCGTGGTAGTAGTAGTAGTAGTGGTAGTATTAGTGGTAGTTGTAGTTATAGTGGCAGTGGTAGTAGTAGTGGTAGTGGTGGTAGTGGTAGTAGTAGTAGAGGCAGTTGTAGCGGTAGTGGTAGTGGTAGTAGTAGTAATAGTAGTAGGTGTAGTAGTAGTGATAGTAGTAGTGGTGTTAGTAGTAGTAGTATTAGTACTGGTGGCGGTAGTAGTTGTAGTGGTGGTGGTAGTAGTAGTAGTAGTAGTAGTAGTAGTAGTAATAGCAAGAGTAGTAGTTGTAGTAGTGGTAGTAGTAGTAGTAAAATCAGCAGTACGGACAGTAGTAGTTGTAGTAGTAGTTGTAGATGTAGTAGTGGTAACACTCTAAGCAGCAGATGATAGTGAAGAATAAAGTAGTGGAAGGAGAATGTAGTGTAGGAACAAACAAAAACAGAATAAGCCTTCGCTTCGAACATTATATTCGTATTCACTTCTTTCTCTTTTGTGTTCACCCTTTATTTAAAACCAACGAACCACACATACACCAATACCTTCCCCACTCTTTCAAAAACACAACCATAGTGGTATCTATCAACGCACCATGTCTAAACAAAGCCAGTTTCGTATACCCCCCATCTCGTGCAGTCAAATCACTCCATTCTACGCACTCTTGACATGCAGTCCTTGCACAAAGCTCGTTATTTAACTCTACATCCTTCAACGAGGAAAAAAGAGGGCGGTGACTTGTAAATTCTATGAGAAATTTCTCAACCGAGAAATGTATATTTCTACACGTGTGTTCCCATGGTACACTGTATTATCTTGTCGAGTTGAACCCCGTTTTGGCAATTGTATTCAATTTAAGAAAGTACATACACAATATGACACCGTTAACTGAAGCAGACAATCATCATCATCATCATGTGCCATACCGGTTGGCGTTGGCGATCATGTCCTTCCACAATCTTCTATCCACAGTGCAACGTATGAGTTCTGTTGTTGACTGTTTTCCATGCCATGACACCAAGCTATCCAGTATTTTCTCTCTTTGTCGTCCGCGATCTCTCTTTCCTTTTATTTTGCCAGTTGTAACCAAGTATTCCAATATTCCTCTTCTCATGATGTGCCCAAAAAATGTTGATTGCTTCTATCTGATGTTTTTTAAGAGCTCCCTTTTTGTGTTGGCCTCTTTAAGAACATTCTCATTGGTCTTTTTAGCTGTCCAGGGAACTTTCAACATTCTTCTGAGAAATTTCATCTCTGTGGCCTCTAAACGTCTCTTTATTTGTTTGTCTATTGTCCATGATTCGCTTCCATAGGTCAGAATTGGTTCTATAAAGCAGACAATACTCATACTTAAACACACTGTCTTGTTTCGAGACGTTATAGTAAACATTATAGCACACAAGTTGTAAGAAGGTACTAAAAAGAGCAGCATTTGGTACTCCCTACAATATTCTTGAGAAAACTACACTTAAAATGCGAGAACGAACTAACTATTCCTTCATTTTCCTCCAGGGCAAGAGATAACACGGAGGGCGGAAGTCATAGGTTAAGTCCACGATTCACGATTTTCTGCCAGTCCTTATTGGACATAGTTGTTTCTTAGTCCCATGATTGAGCTTTCCCTAGTAATTGTTCTGCGTAGCCATTATATTAGTTGCTCTTGATTTATTTCAACAGATGGTTTCCACATGATTCTTGATGAGGAAGTCTTTCTTCATTCAGTATCAGCACATGACGCCGCGACGCGTATTCTTGTTTAGTTTCATCTCTTATCAGTTCATTTGAGACGTATTCTCTCCAGTTTATTTTAAGACTCTTCGAAGTCACTTGTTTTCAAAGGCATTTAAAATCTCCTATCTAAAATCATGGTGGATATTCAGCTTTCATATCCATATGTGGTTGGGATTTCTCTCTGTGGCAACCACCCCTGACCTCAGCAGCGAGGCCTGGCTTGAAACATCAGTTATTCATCGACGGAAAAAAACATGAGTACCTCCGAAGTCGGAGTTACTGCCTGTTCGGCGAGACACCCCTGCGCAGGAAAAAATGGATTAACACGCAAAATTCAGTTCTTCGTCTCTATGGACTTCGTCAGAGTTGAAAGCTGGCGAACGCAACAACAATATCCAAATGTTAGCACTGAAATCACACATTAAAAGAATAATACAAGAGCAACACAATTTATCATAATACAAGCCCGAGAAGGAAAAACGTGTTAGCTTGGTCAGACTGTTTTCCAAGGAGAAACAACTTTGAATACAGTTTAATGCTACCTTGCAGGAAGGTTGCAGAAAACCAAAAGTCTATGGAATCAGATCATGTTCATATGCATGCTAAAACATACGCTGTACCGCAAGGTGTAAACACAGTGTAGTATTATCAGCTAGCGACTAAGTGGGAAGAAGAAAAAAACCAATCTCTTTATGTTGAACGTAATGAATTATTGGGAGCCGCGATAGCTCAGTGGTTAGTGAACTGGACTACAAAAACAGGAGGTAGGGTTCGATCCCAACCGACGGCTCCGGTTCACCCAGCCTTTAATGGGTACCGGATATTTTTATGGGAAAGTAAAGCGGCACGGGCGTAATACCGACCACATTACCTTAAAATCATGTGCCAAAGGTCTGTAAAATTTGTGGTCACTAACACCATATTCCCTATACGCCACTTGACGTGACGGGGGTACTTTACTGACTTTATTTTAAAGATTGTGGAGAGACATAGTCAACTACGTCAGCAGGCTCTGCACTTGATAATGATGAACTACTGCCATTTAAACGTATAGTGTTTTAACTTAATATCAATACATGAATTGATAAACAACTGCAGAGACAGAGAGGTGTTGGAGAGACATCTTCACCCACGCCAGTGGAAGAATGTTATGATAACTGTTATTGTTTTTTAATTGGAGCCGTAGTAATTCATTGGGCAGTGAACATGATTGTTAAAGACTAGTGTTCGATCTCGAAATACAGCTCCTAGGTTCACCTAGTCATAAATAGTTACCGGAATTTTCTGGGAAAGTGTGGCGGATAAAAGCATATCAGTCATAAATTGTCCCGTTGGTCCATGAAAGATCTGGTCGTCATATTTAACATACGTCTTTAACTCTTTCAGTACGAACGATTTTTATCAATCCAGCGGTAGAGATTTCAGAGACAAAATATTTCATGTTATTAAGTATCAGTCTTAAAAAAAACTATTTTTAGGACACATAGTACCAATAATATGGTGTATGTCGAGGGGCAACGATAGAACCCAAGGGATAAAGGCCGCTTGGTCGAGCAGTCGCCACGACGTGTGATACCCAGGACTTTAATTTCACCCCCGATAGAAAAAATCCTTTCTGTCTACCGCGGGCTTCGAACACAGTACACGCGGGCTTTTCAGCCAGCGGAACAGTGGTTTTAGCCGCGCGGCCATCAGTCTACATGTTTATATTTATCTAATACTTAATATATGATATCATCATTTTAGATAATTAAATAGGGAATTAGATTTCACCAATACCAAGATCATACAAGACTTAGAAAATAATATACAGTTTGATGACAGTTTACACTAATCAAATTGAGAGTGACGCACTGTGCGGTTAAACGTACGTGACCGAAATTGGCATGGTGCGTGGTGCGTCGAAACGTATGGAAAGAGTTAAAAGTGGAGGGAATCATTTTCCAGTAATATTTTAATGCTTTAGGTAAATCAGGAGCACTATTTTCTGTAGGTAGTATATCAGTGTATTGAATGGAAACAAAAATTAACCTCCAGTAACAATGTATTCGACGTTGCTCTCGTTGATTCGTTTGAAAATACACATTTTAGTATTAGAGAGAATCGTCATTTTCAAATGTCCTTCGGAATTATAAGAGTTCGTTCTATCTTATTTCAAGCTAGATAATAAATTAATATTTCACTTTCCGTTGCTTTTGAA
>JAVIAB010000126.1:40135612-40183112 GCA_032433765.1 Megaustenia siamemsis
TTAAATACAAGTGTAGCTATGTTGTATTTATTGCTTTTAGCTTCGATAATAAGCAGCGATTAAGCACAGCTCCTAAACGCGAATATCATTGCTAATGGAAAGCGTATAGAGAAAGTTCTAGAAATAGCTACCATGGGCATGTCCCAAGGAGGAACGAACAAATGCAAGACAGAAATAAATAAAAGAATATGATTGTCTTCCGCTGCTTCGTTTGACTTGTATTTCCACCTCAAAAATGATTTTCTGTGGGTTATTGTGTCTCTATGTATCCTAACAGCGCGCACTATCCGGGCAAGAAATAAAGTAAAATGGAGCTCCAGTGTAGCTAAGCTGCAATATACAGACAGCACCCAAAGAATAAATGAATGTGTCCTAAAAATGAAATTTGTCTTGTTCGAATTGTGTGATATAATTCTTTCTTCATTTCTATCTGTTTGAAAACTTCATTATTTTTTTGTCCAACATATTCGTTTTCCATTCTTCACTAAAATCACATTTCAACGGCTTCAACTTGTGTTTCTTGTAAAAGTTGGTATTTCAACACCACACAAGAATACTGAGCTGATATAGCGCTTGGTTATTAAAGTTTTAGTTCTGGCTACAAATTAACCAAGTACTCCCGTCACGCCAAGTGGCGTTTAGGGAATATGGTGTTAGTGGCCATAAATTTTACAGACCTTCAGCACATGATTTTTGGGGTAATGATGTCAGTATTACGCCAGTGCCGCTTTACTTTCCCAGAAAAAAATCCGGTACCCATTAAAGGCTTGGTGAACCCGAAAGCCGTCGGTTGGGATCGAACCCTACCTCTTTTCCTTTGCAGTCTAGTTCACTAACCACTGAGCTATCGCGGCTCCCAGTTCTGGCTACAGTTCTGGTGTTATTTGCTTTGATGTTATTATATATTTAATGAAAGCATATTTCGTAAAAGAAAGCAACAATAAAGGACTCAGCAATAGACAGAATAGCAAAAAGACAGAAATAATGGTAACAACAAAGAAAAAGACACCACTTCAGAGCAAAATAAAGACACGTGGAACAATACTAAAACAGGTAAATGAATTTATTTTTTTTGGAATTTTGATAACTTCAGATGGAAGATGTGCAACAGAGGTGAGATGCAGAATGGTTCAGGCAAAAGCAGCTTTCCAAAAAATGAGAAAGATACTATGCAATCCATTTTTGACAATAAAAACAAGAAAAAGAGTTCTTAAATGTTATGTAGAGCCAGTCTTAACATATGGATGTGAATCATGGACAATAGGACAACAAACAAGAAAATCACTGGAGGCTGTAGAACTGAACGTGGTTTTACA
This sequence comes from Megaustenia siamemsis, assembly GCA_032433765.1. NCBI lineage: Eukaryota > Metazoa > Mollusca > Gastropoda > Stylommatophora > Ariophantidae > Megaustenia > Megaustenia siamemsis. Next base: position 40,136,929 of record JAVIAB010000126.1, read on the forward strand.
GAAGAATGTTGAGAATGCCATGGACTGCTAAGAAGAGTAATAAAAAACGTTCTGAAAGAGGGCGAAGCAAAAAGAGAGCTAATTTCCAACTTTAAGAAGATACAATCACCATTTGTTTGGCCATGTAATGAGAAGAAAACAGCTGGAATATATTGTAACAACTGGGAAAATTGAGGGACGAAGAGATAGAGGGAAGCAAAGAGAAAAGATACCAGACAGCTCAAGAGAATGGCTTGGCAGAAGGTCAACAACATAAATGATAAATAACTGTCGAGATTGAAAGTTGTAGAGAGACTTGATCACCTACGCCAGCAGGCACGGTACTTGATGATGATATATTTCGTGTTGTTAAAACTTTCAGTACTGAAGGTCGTTATCAATGCAACGGAAGTGATTTCAGGGGCAAACTTTTGCCACTGTTTTACATATCAAACTGAACAAGGAATTAGATTTGACCAATATCAAGATGATACAAGACATGTAACAAGAATATGGTTTCATGACGGTTTACACTAATCAAATTGAGAGTGACGCACTGTGCGGCTAAACGTACGCGACCGAAATCGGCATAACGCACAGTGCGTCGAAACGTACGGAAAGAGTTAAACAGGTATTTCACTATTCCTATTCTTCTGGTTGCTATCTTGCACTCGCCCAATGTCTAAAAGAGTACACATTTTCGTCATCCCCCCTTAAAATGACGTTAAGATGGCGTGTCTACGTTGTGTTGTGGTTAGCAGTGTAGCAGTGATATTTACGCCTTTCGGCCCAATACATCCGACTTCAGCATGACATTTTTCAATATCGGGTTGTCTTCCCTTTTCGATCCCTAACCGCTTGGCCAGATAGGCAGGTTAGTCTGTTACTAGAGTCACCACGGAGAGGTGGAGCTGGGTCTGGGTGGTTCTGGTTTACCGATCGTGGCGTTGGCCATCAGCTGTGAGTCGCTGACAACTTCCAGCTCTGTTCCTGTGAGGCGCCCCTTTGCCTCCATTTTTCTGGTTTAATTCTGTCTCGTATTTCCGTCACTTTTTATTACATATCGTTTTATTCTTTCATGCACTTAAAATAACACGTGATCTGCTCATCAAATAAGCATCACACGAGGGTCAAAACGGTCGTCCACCAAATGAGCTAAGTATGGTCTACGACCCACATCCAGCTGCAGGTGTCAGGGTCGACGGCCAACAGAGATGATCAAGACTCGCTCCAAATTCCACCGGTGTTCCTGGAAGCATACCGCCCAGTCAGACCAAGCGAGTAAGAGTCAAAGAGGAAAAGCAACCCAGCACTCAAAAATGCCGTGCTGAATTCGGATGTGTTGGGCTGAAAGGCGCAAATAAAGTAAACATTACGCATTTACGCTCACTTAACGTCCTTTTAAAGTGAAGTTGGTGTAGAAGACTAACCAGTCGTATAGTAGACATGTGGGAGTCTTGATATCCTAGTTATGAAAACCACCGGACTGGGCTACAGACGTTCGGACAACACGTGTTTGATACCCACTCGAAGCAGCATGAGTTGTACTCGTGGTTGGAAAAAAATTACCCCCGCGGTCGACCTGGCTGCTATTAGAAATGTGCACCAGGACATTACTCTGAGAAGTAGTACATACGTTATGACCACGAGTAGCATGACGATGGAGGTGATGGCAGTGACCAGGGCATTCATTTGGTTAGAGTCACAAGACTACACCCACACCTGTATACTGAGTGATTCGATTGGCATGATAAGAAAAGTGGAGGCGGGATATGTACGTATGCGATGGGTGGAGGCATTGCAGAAGTCAATAATACGTAAGGTCACCTTTGTCTATGTCCCTGGACATGCGGGAGTACGGGGAAATGAAGGAGCGGACAGGTTGGCTAGCTGTGTTATCGTTGAAGACGGTCAACCAAAGGATCGGGTGGACATCATCAATGCCCTCCGAGATGTGGGAAGGACACAGGACTTCGACAACCACGAGTCCACGTCACTCCTTCGGATGAAAGAGATGGGAGTTAAAATGGGCACAACCAGAAACGAGAAACTTAGTGGGCGTGTAAGAAGACTTATCAACCAACACAGAACTGGTGTCGTCAGTCGCTGGACACTTCGAGACTTGCTGAGAAGAGGATCTGAGCACCTATGGACATGTTCGGAGTGCAATGGTGATGACCCGCTAATAACTCAATAACTCTATACTTTGGGAAGGTGGGGAATATCGCCTCACATCGTGAGTTTGGATGCTTGTAGCGACACTATCCAGAAGTCTTCGAAAACTCCTGGATAGGCGACCGAGCACATATGGGTGAAAACTCTCGTGCTAAGACTTCGATTCAAGTCTCTACTTTAACTTTGCCTAGTACACATCGAATGATAGTTACAAACTGACAGAAGAAGTACACCCACATAATACACTCACATACTACACTCACATATTCTTCAAACTTAACTAATTGTCCACATCGACAACTCTAGCACAACCGTTAATCCTACCACTCAAATTTACTCATTCATTCTACTCATCAGATCCACACACCAATTCTATCTAAAAATAAATCTGCTCTTCAAATCTAGCCAAAAAATTTACCAACCAAAAATATCAATAAAAAACTCTGGATCAAATCTATCTACTAAAATCTATCCACCAAACACACTCACTACCTTATGTAAATATATCCCTTCTCCCTTAACTTTACCGTTATTTCTCTCTTTCTATCACATACTTTCTCACAGACTCTCTCCCTCTCTCTTTCTCTCTTCACCATCCAATTTTCCGCATCGCTAGTTAGCACACATACATACGCATACGCACACATACACACACCCGGTAAAACTAACCAATTCTTATGTAACTAGAGATACAATGACATAACCACACTCGTTTCTACCAGGAATGAAGATTTAATTCTCTCGCCTGGCAGTCGTGCTCTGCGGGAGTCTTGAACCTGTTCAGGACAGCGTGACATCTCGTGGAGGCAAAAAGGTAAGACAGAAATAGACATTTCAAGATTTCTAGGGGGTGCAGTATTTGCCTGGGTATGTTTGGTATTTTACCATCTCCTCATTAAGAAAGTACAGGAAGTAAGGCGGATACATGTTCTGTAAAACGGGTACAGAATGTATGAAGGAATTAAATGTAGTGTGGTGCATGAAGGGCAGCTTACAGAAGCATTTGAAATAAGAACAGGAGTAAGGCAGGGATGCTGTCTATCTCCATTTCTCTTATTACTGTCCAGAGATTGGATTATGAAAATAACTGAAAACAACAGAAATGGAATCCAGTGGTCACTGAACAAACAACTTGATGATTTAGACTTTGCTGACGACATAGCTCTCCTATCACACAACCATCAACAGATGCAGGATAAAATGAGCATACTTAATGAGAGATCACAACAGATAGGACTGAAAATAAATAGAGATAAGACCAAAATTATGAGAATTAATGCAGTTGACAATTAACCCCCCCCCCAAAAAAAAAAATACCTCTATTAGATGTTCAATATTATATATATATATATATATATATATATATATATGGGCAGTAATATAGACAAAGAGGGAGGAACAGAAAATGATACCAAAATAAGGATATCAAAAGCAAGAGGAGCTTTCGTTGCACTGGGAAACATATGGACGTCCAAAGAAATTAGGTTAAATAATAAAATAAAAATTTTCAACTCCAATGGTAAGTCAGTCTTATTATATGGCTGTGAAACATGGAGAACAACAAAAATGACAATCATGAATATACAGACTTTCATTTATGCATGCTTATGCAGAATAAAATGATGGAAATGGCAGGACAAAATCACTAACATAGAATTATGGAAATGTACCAGTCAAATACCAGTGGATAAAAAGATACAGCGAAGACGATGGCGCTGGATAGGACACACACTACAGAAGCCAACTGAAAGTATTACACAATAGGTCCTTTTTTGGAATCCCCAGGGAAAAAGACAAGAGGAAAGCCAAGGAATTCATGGAGAAGACAGATAGAAGCAGAGATGAAGATGATGGGGAAGACATGGAATGATCTTAAAAGAAGGGCAATAAACAGAATGACTTGGAAAATGTTTGTTGAAGACCTATGCTCCACAGGGAGCTGAAAGATAGAATAATAAGAAGAAGAAAATGGTACAAGATCAGTAAAGCGAGTACATTTTAAGTAAAGATGGTAAAAGTTCAGTAAAGCCAGAAAAAATTCAGCAATGTAGGTACATGTTGTCATATAAGTGACTAACATTGTGTTAGCCTCAAAGGATTGTGGGTTTTACGGTCGTGTGCGGATACTGCTTACAGTCGTCGGTGTTGACAGGCATGGATTACACCTCTTCTTTCCTTCCCTATTTGCCTTGCAGCGTCGTGGGAAGATATAATTTGTGGTCATTTGTGTTTATGTTGGCCTCTGCTGCTGTTATGTTTCCTAACGTTTCTATATTTCTGCAATCCATCTTTGTCGTGGTCACCCTATGAGTCTGGTGTTGTCGTAACGTTTATGGAAGGCTCGTTACTTTGTGTTGTTTTGTGTGTGCGTGTCTTTATTTCTCTCACGTGGCTGAACCATTGTTTCTTTATGTATTCTTTAGTGGAAATTATTCCTAACATTTTTTTCTTCTTAGTTCTTCATTTCTTTTCTTATCTCTCATGATATTTCCTGTCATTTGTCTGACAAATGCCATCTCGGCAGTAGTTGTTTTTTTCTTCTTGTTTTTGAGTCTAGAGTCCAGGTCGACACAGCGTTAGCACAACGTTGGGGCCAAGATCGTATTGTAGAGTGCAAGTTTTACCTCGCGAGTTATTTCCAAGTGGGACAGCAGTGTGACATTTGTCCGATGATTTGACAAGCTTTGTTGCCTCTTGAGTCTACTTCTTTTGCTTGAGAATTATCGTTTGTCACTAGACTTCCAAGGCACTGAAATTCCTCCACTTCTTTTAGTTGTCCACCGTCTATTGTTGTGAGGATGTTGCGTTATTTATTACTTCCGTTTTGTTTATGTTGATTTTCATGGTGTACTGATTCCTGTGCTGTTAAGTCTATTTAAGTGTTTTGTAGGGTCTTCTATTTTTCCATAAATTGATGCCTGATCGTCTACAAATAGTAAATTGCTAATCTCTTCTGAATCCGATGGGTTGGCTAACTTGCATATGTAGTCCATGTAGGTAATAAATAAACGGACTGCACTGTTTGCTGTAAATCGCGACACAACACAATTATACTAATGGCACGCTCTTTTAATAGTGGACGATAAAGATAAGCAATTGTATGGTAAACAAATAAAGATAAATTATTTTCAGATGAGCTTGTCGGTGAGCGATGACATGGAGGATCGGTCTTACCCATGCAGCAGGTACCACATCTCAATAAAGCAGTTGTAACTAATTCAAGATAAGGTCAATATAGGTTGGGAGAAATGACAACAAAATTATATGGAACACAAAATATGTTTAATAAAAGGGTATGGTTAATGCGTTACGTAATAATAAGTGGACAACACAAATTAGAACGACGTTTCAGCTTAATAGGCCTTCAGCAGGAAAACATACAACACACACATATAGATATGTATTTAAAATTAATAATTAAAAAAATAATAATAATTTCGAGCTAGAATGAGAAATAAAAAGAGAAAGAAAATAATAAAATGCTTTCCCTGTGCATGGCGCTGTTATTTTTATTTCTCATTCTAGTCCACAATTATTTATTGTATATAATATTGTATATAATATAATATATATCTGTGTGTGCTGTATGTTTGTTCCTGTTGAAGGCCTATTGAGCCGAAACGTTGTTCTAATTTGTGTCGTCCATTTATTAAGTAATGCTTTAATCATACCGTTTTTTTTTCTTTATATTTTTTTTTCGTTTCTCCTTATTTGCTTTACTGTAGCTTCGCTTTTTGATGCATTTCTTTGCTCTGACCCTCAATAAAGCTTAGACAAGACAATATTAATTGGCGCATGCTGTATCAATGCCAAGATGCTTACACCGGAATCTATAAACATCAGAAATGGAGATTACTACACAATCAAACCAACTAGATAGTCCTATCAATTTATCTATTGTCAATGCTGCTTGTTTCAAGGTAAAAATGGCACGTTAGTTCTAATCCTAGATATTTTGTTAAATGTTTGTATGGGGATGCTAACAGTTTATTGTATACTTTTGTTTAAACATGTTTACTTTTTTCATCTTGTGTTACGCACATTATTAATTTCTTGCTTAAATCATGTTATATAAATGACATGTTAGTACAGTAATTAAAAATCATTATGTAAAGAACTGTAGAAGGAGCGAGAAGGAGAGAGAGACAGACAGAGATGGGTAGATAACATAAATAATGCACAGGCCTCGACTTTACAAAGACGCAACGAATGATACGCTATAGAAAATGGAGAAGGTTGACGAGGACTGTCAGTGGTGCACCAAAGATCTCCAATGATATGTGATAAAGAAGAAGGCACGATGTATCATTTTACAGATTCACAAAAGTAACTCGTTCTGGTGTGTAATGATGTTTTACCAATAATTGTTGCCAAGATGGATTTAAGATAATCAATTGTTTGTACCAAGGAAGGAGCATACACAACTTAGGTTTATGAAATCATTAAATAAACAGCACAACAATAATATCAATGACAAACAGCTGTGCCGGTTGGGGGAGGGGGTGGGGGGGAGAGAGAATTTGCACAATTAACAAACAGAAACCCTTATCGACTTCACCCTTTTCCTATCCGCCCTTCTTGTCGCTCCTGTCATTTTTTTCCTCTTTATCGAGCATTCCTTTCTTATCTTTCTCTTGAGTTCTCTCTCCGACATTTTCATAAATGCTTTTCAGATATAGTCTCCCACACTAATAAGGTATAGTCTCCTACACTATTGAGGTATATAGTCTCCCACACTAATAAGGTATAGTCTCCCACACTAATAAGGTATAGTCTCCTACACTAATGAGGCATAGTCTCCTACACTATTGAGGTATAGTCTCCTACACTATTAAGGTATAGTCTCCCACACTATTAAGGTATAGTCCCCCACTCTATTAAGGTATATTTGCCCACACTATTCAGGTATAGTCAACCACACTATTCAGATATAATAGTCTCCTAAACTATTCAAATATAGTCTCCCACACTATTCAGATACAATCTCCCACACTATTAAGGTATAGTCTCCCACACTATTCAGATATAGTCTCCCACACTATTCAGATATAGTCTCCCACGCTATTAACGTATAGTCTCCCACACTATTAACGTATAGTCTCTCACACTATTCAGATACAATCTCCCACACTATTAAGGTATAGACTCCCACAGTATTAAGGTATAGTCTCCCACACTATTCAGATATAGTCTCCCACACTATTCAGATATAGTCTCCCACGCTATTAACGTATAGTCTCCCACACTATTATCTAAATCAATTTGATCCCCTACATCTGTCAAAAGGGGGGGGGGGGAAGAGGGGAAACACAAACATAACAAAATAATCCAGGGGAAGACACTCTTATAAAATAATAAATATGAACATAGGTAAACCGAAATAAATATTGCCGATCATATCTGATTTCACTTCCATACAGAGGTTACATTTTATACGTTTTTACAGACATACTTCATGCTCTCTACTTATTCAGTGCCGCATAATCGTCGTATTTACACATCTATTTCGGCAACTAAAAGTACTGTCTTTGTCCGTAATCTATGCAATATTATGGATACAAATGAATATATATATATATATATATATATATATATAGAGAGAGAGAGAGAGAGAGGGTGAGAGAGGAGAGAAATGCGATATATAAAGAAGGAGAGAGAAAGATAAAGAAAAAAAGAGATAAAGAAAGTTAGATAGATAGAGAGAGAGGAGAGAAATACGATATATAAAGAAGGAGAGAGAAAGATAAAGAAAAAATGAGAGAAAGAAAGTTAGATAGATAGAGAGAGAGAGAAAGAGAGAGAGAGAGAGAGAGATGAAAGAGAGAATGACCTAGAAAGAAGATCACAAAATAGAACCAGATAAATTAATTAAGGACTGATCACAATGATGATTGTTAGACAGTTAATGGAATATATGGCTATCGCTACAAAGGCATTAAATTTAATGATGATGAAGATAGCGATGACGATTATGTGTATGATAATGGTGATGATTCATGTAATATCATACTTGGGCATAACTAACAGAAATAAAACGCCTCTAACTATTACAGGAAGTGACCCACGAAACACGTTGGACAACCATAATGGCGTTTGGCAAAATTGCGAAAGCGTTATAAAGGTGAAACTAGCCTGGAACTAAGCCGCTGAAGAAGAAGATGAAGATGTCGTCATGGTAGTGTGAGTGTCGGGTAGATGCAGAGCTTCACATGTACGAAGCACCGCAACTTTTGTTTTGGTTAAACGGTTTTGTGCTCAAAATAATTTAAATCCATTGGAGAAGTTGCTTATTTTGTTTGAATCAGATTTATGGTTAGTGCTAGTGTTACAGTTAGAGTTAGGTTAAGGTTAGGTTAATGTCAGGGTTAGGGTTAATGCCAGGGTTAGGTTAAGAGTTAGAGTTAAGTTAATGTCAGGATTAGGTTAAGAGTTAGAGTTAGGTTAATGTCAGGGTTAAGTTAAGAGTTAGAGTTAGGTTAATGTCAGGGTTAGGTTAAGAGTTAGAGTTAGGTTAATGTCAGGGTTAGGTTAAGAGTTAGAGTTAGTTTTGAGTTAGAGTTAGGTTAAGAGTTAGAGTTAGTTTTATAGTTAGAATTAGTTTTATAGTTATAGTTAGTTTTATAGTTAGAGTTAGGTTAAGAGTTAGAGTTAGTTTTGAGTTAGAGTTAGGTTAAGAGTTAGAGTTAGTTTTACAGTTAGAGTTAGGTTAAGAGTTAGAGTTAGTTTTGAGTTAGAGTTAGGTTAAGAGTTAGAGTTAGTTTTGAGTTAGAGTTAGGTTAAGAGTTAGAGTTAGTTTTGAGTTAGAGTTAGGTTAAGAGTTAGAGTTAGTTTTGAGTTAGAGTTAGGTTAAGAGTTAGAGTTAGTTTTGAGTTAGAGTTAGGTTAAGAGTTAGAGACGAGTTAATTTTAGAGTTAGAGTTTTACAGTTAGTTTTATAGTTAGAGCTAGGTTAAAAGTTCGAGTTAGTTTTCGAGTTAGAGTTAGGTTAACAGTTTAAGTTAGTTTTATAGTTAGAGTTATGTTAAGACTTTGAGTTAGTTGGGTTAAGCATTAGAGTTGAGTTAGTTTTAGAGTTAGAATTAGAGTTAGTTTTATAGTTAGAGTTAAGTTAAAAGTTTGAGTTAATTTTCGAGTTAGAATAGATTTAGGTTAAGAATTAGAGTTAGTTTTATAGTATGAAATAGAACTAGGTTAAAAGTTAATTTTATAGTTGGAATTAGAGTTAGGCTGAGACTTAATTTTATAGTTAGAACTAGTTAGGTTACTATTTTTATAGCTATAATAGAGTTAGGCTAAGAGTTGTAGTTAGTTTTAGAGTTAAAGTCAGAGTTAGGTTCAGAGTTACAAATTTAGGAGTTAGAGTTAATATTGTCATAAATTAGAAAGACTTTTATGAAATATATTTCCTGAATGAGTATGATGAATACACAGAGCTGCATCAGTCATATATGAAAGAACAGGCCTAAGTTTATAACTGAAATAGGAAGTCATCATCATCGAGTGCCGTCTCCGCAACGAAGGTTGGCTACCATGGAGCGCCATTCTGCTCTGTCTCTTGCTTTGATGGTGTAGGTTGTCATAGGCTGATTTGTCCATCTTTTAATGTTACAAATAGGAAGTCAGGGTAGGAAAATAAAGATGTGTGGAGAGTTTGACTAATTTCCTTTCCTCCTATCTAGCCACTGACTATTCATTCGTTCACTTATTCACTCGTTCATTCGTTCACGTATTCACTTATTCATTCATTCGTTCACTAATTCACTCATTCATTCGTTTACTTATTCACTCATTCATTCATTCGTTTACTTATTCACTTATCCATTCATTCGTTTACTTATTCACTCATTCATTCGTTTACTTATTCACCTATTCATTCATTCGTTTACTTATTCACTCATTCATTCGTTTATTTATTCACCTATTCATTCATTCTTTACTTATTCACTTATTCATTCATTTGTTTATTTATTCACTCATTCACTCATTCATTCATTCGTTACTATTCACTTATTCATTCATTCGTTTAATTATTCACTCATTCGTTCGCTTACTTATTCACTCATTCATTCGTTTAATTATTCACTTATTCACTCGTTTACTTATTCACTTATTCATTCATTCGTTTAATTATTTACTCATTCATTCGCTTACTTATTCACTCATTCATTCGCTTACTTATTCACTCATTCATTCGTTTATTATTCACTCATTCATTAATTACTGGTTCACTCATTCATTCGTTTGCTTATTCACTCATTCATTCGTTTACTTATTCTTCATTCATCATTTACTTATTCACTTCATTTGTTTCTATTCATTCGTTTACTTATTCACTCATTCATTAGTTTACTTATTTACTCATTCATTCGTTTACTTATTTAATCATTCATTCGTTTACTTATTCACTCATTCATTCGTTTACTTACTCACTCATTCATTCATTTACTTATAAACTCATTCATTCGTTTACTTATTCACTCATTCATTCGTTTAATTATTCACTTATTCATTCGTTTACTTATTCACTTATTCATTCATTCGTTTAATTATTCACTCATTCATTCGCTTACTTATTCACTCATTCATTCGCTTACTTATTCACTCATTCATTCGTTTTCTTATTACTTATTCATTCATTCGTTTAATTATTCACTCATTCATTCGCTTACTTATTCACTCATTCATTCGCTTACTTATTCACTCAATTATTCGTTTAATTATTCACTCATTCTTTAATTTTTTTACTGGTTCACTCATTCATTCGTTTGCTTATTCACTCATTCATTCGCTTACTTATTCACTCATTCATTCCTTTACTTATTCACTCATTCATTCGTTTACTTATTCACTCATTCATTCGTTTACTGAATCACTCATTCATTCCTTTACTTATTCACCTATTCATTCCTCCGTTTACTTATTCACTCATTCATTCGTTCACTTATTTACTCATTCATTCGTAGACGTATACACTCATTCATTCTGTAAACAAACATAAATAAATGATGAGGAAACTTTACACATTAAATGAAGGTAATAAAATTAGCACCATTTCAGTTGATTCTTTTACAAGATATTTATATAATTCTTTTTACACAGCTGAATGTAGTAATGAACAAACATAGGATGCCAAAAAAACCAACAGTTGAAATAAAACAATAGCACCAACGAAAGGTCAGGTAGAACAGAGAAAGCTGACTAAGAAATAAACTTCGGAATTACGGAAAATGCAACCAGACAGATGAAAACTCCATTTTAATAAAGAAGACGAACAAAGAAACTGAAATGAAGAAGACCTAAAAAGAAAAAAAAAGAAAAGAAAAAGCGAACGGATTAATTATAGAAAAAGAGCCCCAGAAATAAACCACTGAAATAAAGAATTGGCGACAGTAATAAACGGCTCTGTTAAAGAGAGAGCGCCAAAGAAATGCTCGAAAGAAATATTTTACAAAAATGATGCATTACTAATGAAAGGAGAAATAACAAACAAAACAAGACGAGATGGAATGAAGGTCTCTGCACGAGCAGATTAAAATGAACGAAGGAATGGCTATCTGATGTTTAAATAAAAGGCAAATTAATAAAACAGCAAGGGCTGACACAGGAAACAAAAAGTCATAACAGACATAAAATATAAGAGCAGTAATTCAAGATATGAGAACAGAGAAGGCTAGACGAATAAATTGAAATCTGTTAAAATAATTTCTTCATTTCATTCATTAAGTGCCGTCTCCATATCGAAGGTTGGCTACCATGAAGCGTCATTTTACTGTCTCTTGTCTTGATAGCGCACTTTTTCACAGGTCCACATGTCCATCTTTTGACGTCATCAGTCCACTTTAGCCTTGGTCTGCCTCTGTCTCGTCTACCTTGTACCTTTCCCCTCCAAGATGACTTTTAGTAAGGCATTGTCTCTTTAAGTGTCCTAAAAGTATTAATTATCTTGTTCGAATTGTATTAAGTATTTCTATCTTCAATTTTAGCTCAATATTTGCCTTCTTTTCCTTCCATCCAATTGTTCTATCAAACGAGGAAATTAGAGAAATCGCCAATCAACCACTAATATCTTCAGTAATAAAGAAAAGATGATGGTCATATGTTGGACATGTGATGAGAAGAGATAATAACCGAATAGCAAAGCAAGCCCTCATATGGGAAACAACAGGTAAAAGAAAAAGAGGAAGACCCAGGGAGACACTGAGAAGAACATTGATGAGAGAGGCAAGAGCAGCAGGAATCGGCTCCCTCAATGAGATAGAACTGCTTGCACAGAACAGAGACAGATGGCGAGATTTGATAAAATATCTTTAAAAGAAAACTGCTAGAACAAAAAATTCATATAGGAGAAGGTGTATCTTGGTCTACGCCCTATGGGCCGGTTACGGCTCGAAAGGTCAATAGATAGAATTGTTCTATAGATCCACATTTCAAAGGCTTTAATTGTATGCTCTGTTTTCTTAAGTAATGTTCATATTTCTACGCCATTCAGGAATATTGTTAATTTCTTCAGTCAAACATAACTGTTACCGTATACATTATTCCATTCAATGTTATTCAGAAAATCCCAAAATACAGAGAAGATAAGAATCAAATAAAGTTGTTTTCTTAGCGACAATGTAGACGCCTGTTACAAAATCACTGTACTTATTCTTTCCTTCCTCATTTGCCTTTCAGCGTCGAGAGGAGATATACTTTGCCGCCTTTTGCTCTTTTGTTCGCCTCTGCTGCTGTTATGTTTCCTAGTGCTTCTAATATTCCGTCAATTCATCTTTTTTCGTGGTTGGTCCTTGGGTCTGGTGTTCTCGTAACGTTTATTAAGGCTCGTTGTTTTGTGTTTTGATCTTTCTGCATTATCACTTAGCGAAAACCATTTTATCTTTTGTTTCTTTATATATTTTATGGCGCGGGTTATTCCTAACTTTCTTCTTAGGGATAAGATCGGATAGGTGCTTTTAATAAATCATTGAACGTAATAAACTATCTATCTATTTTCCTTTCATCCGAATACGGCATATAGGGCAGAACCTGAATCTCAAATACAGAAACCTTACATACGAAAATGCCACATATTGCAGAGATTACTGCTTCTAAAACCTATGGCTCTGTTTCCATAGCAATACTTTTTTTACAATGAAAGCTTGTTAAGCCATCGATCAACCTCCTTAGTCGCCTCTTATGACATGCCTGGAAGGTCACAGAGTAATAAACTACTACACCCAAATAAATATTTGCGGAATATTATAAATTAACGTTCTTTAGATTTGTATATGGATCCAAGATACAATGAGTGAGCTTATAGCATTTAAGCTACCTACAGGTTACTGCTGGCGTCAGGGACAGTGAACTTGAATGGACCAAAACCCTGTTCCTCTTCCACGTGGCATGGATCGGGTGAACAAGATTAACAGAGGAAAGCAAAGTTAGATCCTCAAATGAATATGCTGAAATCAGATATATCGGGCCGAAAGCGCGCAAATATCAATCGCTGTTCGCTGTAGATCGAGAAAAAAGGGTAACATCGCTTACGAAGAAACGCTTTACCGCAACTCAACCTTCACATTTCATTAGACGAGAAAACAAACGATAAAATGTTGAATTGCCATTTTTAAAATGTGTTTCTCGTGATCAATAAAAATGTGTTTCTCGTGATCAATAGTCGTTGATGTTTTCGGCCGGATTGAGAAACAGAAGCCCTGTCGATGACCAGTATTTTGTTTCTATATTCAGGTTTTTTCTTTATTTCGTTGAGAAAGTATGTGTAAGTGTGCATATGTTAATTTTTATTGTATATGTGTGTTTATGTTAGTTTATATAGAACATTGAAGTGTATTAATGTTATTTCAAATTATATGTAAGTGTACCTATGTAAATGTATGTATTATATGTAAACGTACTTATGTTAATTCGTACATCATATGTAAGCGTTTGGATGTTAGTTTATACAGTATATGTAAGCATACTGATGTTAGTTCATAAGTACATGTCAGTGTACATATGCTAGTTCATACAGTATATATAAGCTTACATATGCTAGTTCATACAGTATATATAAGCCTACATATGTTAGTTCAAACAATATATATAAGCCTACATATGTTAGTTCAAACAATATATATAAGCCTACATATGTTAGTTCATACAATATATATAAGCGTACTTATGCTAGTTCATACAATTTATATAAGCGCCTACATATGTTAGTTCATACAATATATATAAGCGTACTTATGCTAGTTCATACAATATATATAAGCGTACTTATGCTAGTTCATACAATATATATAAGCGCCTACATATGTTAGTTAATACAATATATAAGCGCCTACATATGTTAGTTCATACAATATATATAAATATAAGCCTACATATGCTAGTTTATACAATATATATAAGCCTACATATGTTAGTTCATACAATATATATATAAGCGTACATATGCTAGTTCATACAATATATATATAAGCCTACATATGCTAGTTCATACAATATATATAAGCCTACATATGTTAGTTCATACAATATATATATATATATATATATATATATATATATATATATATATATATATATATATATATATATATATATAAGCGTACATATGCTAGTTCATACAGTATATATAAGCCTACATATGTTAGTTTATACAGTATATATAAGCCCACATATGCTAGTCCATACGATATATATAAGCCTACATATGTTAGTTCATACAGTATATGTAAAAGAGTACTTATATTGATATCTTCATCATTCACAAGAAAAACGTTTTTTTCCATGTAAACCCACTATTATTTAAATATTCAGGGACTGGAAGAACACCGAGAAAATAAGATAAGCCGATGAGAGAGAGAGAGAGAGAGAGAGAGAGAGAGAGAGAGAGTACACAAGGAGAATGTCTCAAATTTACCTGAAAAAGATCCATGAACCATGAAGGCCGTATTACAATGGATCGATCCACTTATCACAACCCCCAGACAGAACCACAGTCTAGTGGTTTAGCTAATCCACAAATCAAGTTCCTCTATAACTGGAGTCTACATCTTACATGAACTATATAGTCTATATCGTACGGGCACAAAAAGCTACAGGAGGTCTCTACACGCCGCATTGGAAACGTTATATAAATGACACAGAGCAATAAAGGGGCAGATTATTACAACGTCTCAACACATTAAGGAAAGTTTAACACTTCCCTCCCCGTACACGATTTTTTATATTACACATTGCAGGACATCCTCAACCGTTAATGTTTTATGTCAAGAAAGGATGCCGTTAGGTGCAAAGAAATGGGAAACAAAGAACACATTAATATTCTCAAAGGGGTGAAAGGCACTTCTGAAAAGGTTACTTCTTCAGCGTACAGCTCTACACGTCAATAGTAATAAGTTCGAAAAAGACATTCGTTAGCTCAGGGGTGGTCGCGTCACCATACAACATGTCCCGATATGGTACCTGTGATGGTCACAAGATCCTTCTCTGTTCAATAAATACCGACCACATTACCCCAAAAATCATATGCTGAAGGTCTGTAAAATATAGGGTCACTAACACCATATTTCCCTATACGCTACTTGGCGTGACGGGGGTACTTTACTTACTACTTTTATGATTGTAACGGATGTTCAACAGACATTTTGCCAGTGCCACAGTCACATATATCAGAGGCTCCTGTCTTGATAAGCTGGTAGTGAAATCTGTTCAGGCCTATTCGAAGTTTAACACTTTTACGTATTCTTTTCTGTTGAGCTGATGGTAGACATCTTTCTTTGTGGTATATGTTTTGTATTTAATTTGTTCAATTTGTTCAAGACAAACTTCTTTGATCCCCAATAAGTTGCACTCTATATCTGGCTGGTGTAATTTGCCACATTCCATCGCCAACCTGCCTGCCTCATCGTTTCCAGGAATATCGCAGTGAGATGAGACATACTAAATCACAGTTCTACATCTATGGCAAAGCTTGGAGAGTATTTCTCTTAGGTCATTAAGGTAAAGTAAAGTAAAGAGCCCCCGTCACGCCAAGCGGCGTATAGGGAATATGGTGTTAGTGACCCTATTTTATTTTATAGAACTTCAGCACATGATTTTTGGGGTAATGTGGTCAGTATTACGTCCGTGCCGCTTTATTTTCACAGAAAAAATCCAGTACCCAATTAAGGCTGGGTGAACCTGGAAGCCGTTGATCAGGATCGAACCCGACCTCTTGTCCTTAGTAGTCCAGTTTACTAACCACTGAGCAGTGGCGGCTCCCATTGAGGTAAAGGTTAATTAAATATAAAAGAAGTAATTTGGGTACACAAAATTAACAGCTAAGATACTTTCAAGAGGTACAATCAAAAGAAAACAATGCAAATGTAGATAACAGGCAGACGATGCGGTCTCATAGGTCATGTGAACAGAAGTCCAGAAACAATCACAAGAGCGATCTTACAGTGGTATCTGAGGAAAGGACTGAAGAGAGCAATAAAGCAAGGAGAGGCTGATGGAGAACAGTGGAAACGAAAATGATTACTGTGGACCAGACCAGGGGTACCCTGTAAAATTCGTCCACTGACGGATAGAAATGGAAACTGCTGCCTTACAAGATCATACATGGCATACTAGCAACAGACGGACGTTCCGACCTGTGACTAATGAAAAGAAGTGAAACAAAAAATACAACAAAAAGATGAGAAATAACTAAGATACTTTCAACACAATGAAAAAAACCACATTACCTACAGAAATAAATAGTAATATCTAAACAAATAAACAGAGGACTGAGTGGACATCGGCACCTGAATATGAAGGACCAGGGTTCGAATCTCACTACTGGCGGTTAGAATTCTTTTTTTTTAAATCGAATCCATGTTTTCTTCCTCCCCTGGTCTCCTAGTGAGATGTCTGGCCCTCTCGGAAAACGTTGGAAGACAGGAAGTCCCGTGCGCACTCGCGCACGTTAAGGAACCCATGGCAGTTAAAAATCGAAACGAGAAGACCAACAATAGTCGCTACCCGACCACATTTTGTTATTTAAAAAGCTACTCATGCTGAAGATGGATTTGTGGAGCCTCAAAGTGCAGATATCGCAACATGGCCGTAAAATTAGCGACACGATGTGTCTTCTTCTTCTGCTACCCTTTTAGCTCCCAGAGGAGCATAGGTCTTCAACAAACACTTTCCAAGTCGTTCTGTTTTTTGCCATTCTTTTAAGATCATTCCATGTCTTCCCCATTATCTTCATCTCTGCTTTTATCTGTCTTCTCCAAGAATTCCTTGGGTCTTCCTCTTTGTCTTTTCCTCTGGGGAACGATGTGTCTAGGGCTGCATAAAAGGTGGAAGCAAAGACACAAAAGAAATAAATGTTCACTTAAGCTGGCGTTTAATTTGGTACATAATTTTATTAAAAGAAAAGTATGTGTTTTTCTACCAGAAGTGGACAAATGCGATAATAATTTCACACCCTTTATTTTTTGTTTATCAAAATGTTACGTATCATCGTCATCATCATCAAGGTGGTCGTCTATGGGAGGATGTTGCTCTTTGGACTGACGGTCTGAATGTATCTCATTGACTGGCTGAGATGCCCACCTCAGTGATTGTAGTCTAAAGCAATCCTACAGACTACAATCATTTATGTAGTTCTTGATGTCTTGCCAAACGGATAAGAGTTCAGAGATACAATGTAGATACATACAATATAACAACAAATATAGAATATATAATGCACAACTCTAAAAAGGACGTTAAGGGAGTATATTTGCGTTGTGTCGTGTTTTACCGCCAGGTGTAATACCTGTTTTTTTTTTCAGTCCAAGCATATCCGACTGCATTAGAGCATTTTGAGTACCGGACTGCTTTCCCTCTTGACCCCTACTCGCTTGACCGGCTTGGTTAGGTCATTACCACGATGAGGAGGTCGAGTAAATTCTTGATCAACTGTTAATCTTTGACGGTGGTCAGCTATGAGTCAATGCACACTTTCAACTAATGTTCGTCTTGGTATTTTATAAACGCCAGGAAAAGATTCCCTCGGGGCACAACAAAACATGCATGACTTACATCATTTTGTACCATGTGGGATATTGTATTGTTATTTCCTGAAAAAATAACACTCAAAAACTACAAGTGGATATCAAAGTTGAAGGAATAGACCTGGAGACAGTTCAGAGCTACAGCTACCTTGGACGTAAATAACCAGTGATAGAAAATGTAAAACTGAAATAAACAAAAGAATAGAAATTGCAAAAAGTATTTAAATGCCATAAAAAAATACACTAACATCAAAACAAATAGTGCCAGGACTAAAACTAAGAATAGCAAAATGTTACATCTTCTCAACATTCCTGTATTGTGCAGCAACATGGACATTAGACATGAAAACTGAACAGAAAATTGAAGCCTTTGAAATGTTTTATAGAAGAATATGAAGAATTGGGTGGTAAGAAAAGAAATGATGAAAAGTCTTACAAAAACTAAAAATGTAAAGAGAACTACTAAACATAATTCAATCAAGACAAATTAGATTTTTGGGGCATGTTAAAAGACACAACAGCCTACTAAAAGTAATCTTGGAAGGGAAATTACAAGATATAAGAGGCAGTGGCAGACCAACACTAACATGGACGAGTAACATCAAAAGATAGATAAGTCAGCCTATGACAACCTGCACCATCAAGGCAAGAGACAGACATGAAACTCCATGGTAGCAAGCAAACTTCAATGCGGAGACGGCACTCAATTAATAATTTCTCGCAAATTGTTTTTTTTAATTGTACCTTAAAATCAACATTAAATCACATATCGCTGCTGTTTCTTATATTTATTATTCTGTGCAAGGTTTCAAACAGTCGCCTCTTTTATTAACATCAGGAGAAGCCAACAAAGAGAGCAATGGACGGCAAACTATTTCTCCATTCGACGTTGAATGCAAAATGATGAAGGAAGAAGGGAAGAGGAAGAATATCACCTTAAAAAAGTAACAATTTTTGTAGCCCACATTTGTGACTGTTAGGGAACAGCACTCACAGGAAGGTGACGACTAAGCGGATGATTACATACACGTCAGAGGAACGGTGGAGGGCGACGACGGGTTAAAGCAGGAAAAAATACCTCAGCGGAATTAAATATAACACGTTCAATCAATGCAGGACAAAAACAATCATTGGTCGAACACTTCGTTGTTTGCTGGAACGGGCGGTGGAACGGATATGGGAATGATCCGACTGCAGTTACGCCACGGCCAAAGTACACAATTAACATTTTCATCGGTTATATAGTTGTCATTTTATTTTGGAAATATATTTTGAATAGCCTTCTTTGTGCTCGATGACCCAGTCATGTTTGCTTAAGACTTATTGACTGACGCTATCTAGGTTTGTGTGCAACGACACACATGACTGCTTGTCCAAGACTTGTTGCTTCTCTTCACTTCTACAGCTGACAACTAAAATTACTTCGAAAAAGAATCGAGTGATGTTTTTAACAACCCTTCTATCTACTTGCATGAACTATATTAAACATTATAGAGCAAGGACCAAATAAAAAACAAGAACAGAGTTATGTTCCGCGTCTTCCATTTTGATTGGTGTCACTTCTTGAACCTCAAGTCACAGACTAGTAAGTTTGTATACTTGTGTGCTTCGCCTCACCGCACACAAAACTGTTAAGATTTGCATGTAAAAAAATCCATGACAAGCATATTTACAGCAATTGAATGTCAGACTGGTTGGTAAAAGAAAATTATGGCTTTTGCAGGGGCGTTGCTGATATCTAAATAGACTTGGGGAGGCCTACCTAAAATGTTTTGACTGTTCATCTTTCTTTTAGGTTCCAGTTAGAAGCATTTTACGAACGTTTTCAGCATGCGTGTTCTTCTTTTCCTTATTTGTCTTCTTCTTCTTCTGCATACAAATCTTTTTATCACGCGAATATGACCTGTTGTCCGGCTTCCCTGACGCGGATAGATAGGAGCATGTTCTTATATTTCTGGCGTTCACCCGAAGACACTAAAGAAATGGATAGTCTTCTTCATCATCGGTTTTTTAACTGGACATAAAATGGGTGTAGATTTGCTGTGATTTTGTGCATTTCGGAACAGCATGTCCTACTTCAGCATAGCGTTTCGAGTGTCGGATTGTCTTCCCTCTGTATCCTCACTCACTTGGCTAGACAAGACTGCTTTATATTTTTCTAAAGACACCGCAAGAACCGACTGACGAACAAGCTGATTAATGAGTAGCTGAGTAGACTGATCTATTGAGTGGCAGAGTAGACTGATTTACTGAGTGGCAGAGTAGATTGATCTACTGAGAGGCTGAGTAGACTGATCTACTGAGAGGCTGAGTAGACTGATCTACTGAGTGGCAGAGTAGACTGATCTACTGAGAGGCTGAGTAGACTGATCTACTGAGTGGCAGAGTAGACTGATCTACTGAGAGGCTGAGTAGACTGATCTACTGAGTGGCAGAGTAGACTGATTTCTGAGTGGCAGAGTAGACATCTACTGAAAGACTGACTGACTGATCGACTAATTATTATAAGCTTCGCTGCTTTCAGTTTGCTGTTTAAAATCAACTGTTCAGATGCATGGAATCAACAAGGAAATATAATTAAAGAAAGACCAAGAACGACATGTAGCAGACCACGAGAAGATACATATTTAAATACAAAACCGCGGTCTACCATATTAGTTACTTATTTTGACACGGTAACTATGACGACTAATTATCTTATGGAAATGAAAACCTGATGCAGCCTCAAGTAGGATGGACTTGTCAATTTGGTTCTCAGGGGAGAACACTCCGACTACAAGCAACTGCAGTAAATTCAAGGACAAGCAAACAATAAGGCGGAAGTTTCTACCACATGCATCCTGGAAATTAATGTACTGGACTACAGGGTGCAATCAATCTGCTAAAGAGGACCGTGTGATCTAGTACTAAGACGTCAACATCTGTAAAGTGGGTTCCGGGTTCAAATCCCACCTTAAGGGTGGGGCTTTTATTCACTTCAAATTCGTAGTTTTCTCCATCCCATGGTCTCTAGGCAATGGCATTCGATGTTTAGTCGTTTAGGAAAAATACTAAAAAAAGGAGATATCGTTTGCACTCCCGCAAGTTAAGGTTGACAAGAGTAGACCAGTGCTGGTCGCTGCCAGGGCAAAAAGCATCTACCCATGCTGAGGACAGATATTTCAGGCCTAAAGGAGCAGATATCACAGCTTTGTCGCAATTTAGCGACACAGCGCATCGACGCCCATTTAATTGATGAAAGCAAAGCAGAAGAGAAAAATAAGACGCTAAAACATTTCAACGAATAAAAGAAACTATTTTATTTCAACGGCAAACCCAGCTCTATTGGGGGATACGCCACTGAAATACTTTGAAAGACTGTGGACTATTATTGGTCCAAGGATCACAGGCGCGTTTTATTGTGTTTGGTAAGTGAGGCAGCCCACTGAAGCAGTTCATCATCATCAGACTGAGAGAGTGTGGGAACATTTGGATTTGAATAGAAATTTAACATGTAAGGGTCTCAATTAGGGGTACCCAGGAGGGCCCTTGTGTCGTTCAGTCCAATGTGGTGCGATTGGGGTTTTAACTAAATTGATTCCTTAGAAAAGAAATACAATGTTTGAGAAATTCGGTTGATGTGATCATACGAGAGAGTAAGTTAGGGATGGGGCCATACAAGAAGGAAGCTGCATACAACCAATCTTTATATGTATATGGGGATAACAAATAATTGATTTGTACTTGGGATACTATACAGGGAACGCAGATAAGAAGAGAAGGAAGATGAGTCCCTGACAGACATAGAGTAGGTATAGGCATAACAACACATACATACATATATATACATGTATATATATATATATATATGTGTGTGTGTGTGTATGTGTTGTTATATCCTGTGTGTTACCGGGGCCTCATTATGAGGGAAGTAAAGAATAGTGACACTGTGACCTTCCAGGCATGTCGTAAGAGGCGACTAAGGAGGTTGATCGATGGCTTGACAAGCTGTCATTGTAAAAAGTATTGTTATGGAAACAGCGCCATAGATTTTAGAGCAGTGATCTCTGCAATATGTGCCATTTTGGCACGCAAGGTTTCTGTTTTCGAGATTGTGGTTCTGCCCTATGTGCCGTCTTCGGCTCGAAAGGACAATAGATAGATAGATGTGTTGTTATGCCTATACCTACTGTATATATAATATATATACTATATATATATATATATACACACACATATGCAGAACACAGGTGAAGCTGATATAAGGAAAAGGGGGGGGGGGTGGGAATCATCATCACCATGTACCATACCGGTTGGCGTAGGCGATCATGTCCCTCCACAATCTTCTATCTACAGTGCATCGTATCAGTTCTGTTGTTGACTGTTCTCCATGCCATGACACCAAGCTATCCAGTATCTTTTATTTACTTTCGGACTTGCAGTAAGATGAGGGGAAGTAAAAAAAAAAAAAAAAGTACGCCCGTGCCACTTTACTTTCCCAGAAAAAAATTTCGGTACCCATTAAAGACTGGGTGAACCGAAAGACGTCGGTTGGGATCGAGTCCTACCTCTTGTCCTTTGTAGTCCAATTCACTAACCACTGAGCTATCGTGGCAAGATGAGGGAAACTACATTTAAATTGCCTAGGCTTTGATCCTCTTCAAATAGTAGTTGTTGCAGTGAGTCAGCATCTGCTTCCTGTATTGAGCTCTTCATCATCAAATTACTTATATTCAACACAACTAGCTGATGTTGTTTTCTATACACATTTACATAGAACAACGATTATGTGCTCTAGGGCTTGTTTCTAGTGGCACGGCGCTGTGTCGTGGTGTACGGGTTCGATCCTGTTGTCTCTTGTTCTTTGCTCTTTTTTCCTGTTGTTGATTATTTATGATTTTTTTTTTCGAATGTTGTAAATATACCCCGTCCCCTGAAATGATTCGCTGATCTAACGCCTCGGAAGTTTCCCTCAAGAATAATATTAATTTATTACTATTTGTCTCAAGATTGCGATAGTACCCTGCCTACGGGACACTGTGTAGAAGTTCCCTTGCTAACAAATTCATGTTAAAAATTGAAAATATATTTCTACCTCAGTAGACTTCCTGCATTGTAAATAAAACAGTCACCATCAGCTTCATCAAATACCATTCCTGCTGAGTAGGTGATCATGTCTCTCTACAACTTTCGATCTCCACAGTTATTTATCATTTCTGATGTTGACCTTTTGCCAACCAATTTTCTTTAGCTGTCTTGTATCTTTTATCCTTACTTCCCTCTATCTCTTCGTCCCTCAATTTTCCCAGATGTTACAGTATATTTCATCTGGTCCCTCATCATTACATGACCAAATAATGATGATTGTTTATTCATAATATAGGATATTAGCTCTCTTTTTTGCTTTGGCCTCTTTTTCAGAACGTTTGTATTATTCTCTTAGCTGTCCGTATTATTCTCAACATTCTTCAGTAAAAGTAATAAATAGTATAAATAATAAAATAAAACGATTCTTGCATTTATTTTTCTAATCAATTTTCACTTATTTTAGACAGTTTTATTAACCACTTTTAAAATATCGTTGTTCAATAGTATATCTAAATGGGTTCAGTGTTACGATTGATACAAATAAGCGAATTGACCATATTACATCTTGTTTGTTAAAGAAAAAACCTGTAGTTTTGATAACTGAGGAGACGCGATGCTGTTGTCAGTGTTGTTGGAAGTTTTGTGCAGAAAACAAGGATAAAAATAACAAAACACAGAACAAACAAGACATGTTATAAGCCGACCTGACTGTCCAAAAGTACACAGTCGCTAGTCTGAGCCTGTCAATACTATTTTGTCCTGTTCACAAGGCATGCACAACAAAGCAACACAAACACACCCCAGACTTCTTCCACAACAAAATTGTACCACAAAGCCAAGCAAACAAAGTTGAAGGTCGTTGTTCGTGTATTAAACCGTGCTGCTGTTGTAGAGTTAGTGTGTTGACTGCGGGATATATGTCAGCCAGTGGTTTTCATCATTTTTATTTGTCCTGTCACCAGATTTCCCTTTCGGAACTTTGCAGCTCATTAAAGGAACAAGTGCCAATTTTCTTTCTTTTCTCCATCTGAGGAACACACTTAAAGGACGTCAACGAGGAACTGAGTTAGGCCCAAAGCATTCTCCGAGACTCTGATATGTTCGTTTAAGATCTTATTCTTCTTTCATCTCCTCCTTCTTTAATGTTTGCTCTCCTTCTTGTTCTTCGTCTTCTTCTTCTGTTTCTTCTTCTATTCATCTTTATCTCTTTTTCTCCTCGCTTCGTCCTCTTCTACTTTTCTTCTTATCTTCATCTTCTCTCTCTTTTAGACCTTCTCGCAAAATGGAGGAGACGGGTGGAGGGAGGGGGGAGGGATGAACACGGAATGGGACACGGGGGGATGACATATTGAAATAAAAATAGATAATATTAGAAGCATAAAGTACTCTGGATGTCCTATGACATCAATAACCATGGAGACCCTATGGCAACTGTTACCCTGGAGGCACTATGACAAGTAGTACCCTGAAGGCCATATGACAGCAATACCCCTGAAAGCCTTATGACAGCGAGATGCCCCTGGAGACCCTATGACATCGAGTGCCCTGAAGGCAACAAAGTGAACTAACACCCATCGGTAAGTTAGAGACGGAGATAGCACATGATGATGATACTTTTCTGGTGCCAATGGAAAGGCGAGAAATTGTAGCTCTCTGTCATATGTCAACTTCATCCATTATTATTCGATGCTGTTGACTTCATTATTACATTTCCCTGTATTCTGGCTATGATTAAAACTCTTTCAAACCTATTCCCAACGTTCCCTCTTCTGTCCACTCCAGCTACTATCTTTAATCATTTCATTTATTTGTTCTTTTAAGGGCGGATGTTGAAGAGGTGTGCTGCTTTAGTCATCGAGCGAACGCAAACAAGCATTTATATGTTGACTAACTCCCTGCCTGTTCTGACTTGTGACTGGTCATTTTTTTATATTAGTAACATAAGTTTTAAATACAAACGCTCTGGTTGAAATGTTTCCTTGTAATAGTGTGCAATGTTTTGTTCTAAGATAGGGGCGCATTTACTGCCTTAATATTTTGTTTGTTTTACTTCATCTCAGAAGGGTCTAGGTTCCATCCCAGCAATGGCGGATTTTTTTTCCGGACTAACACGGGGCCGGGGTTCACCAAGCCTCTATAAATGGGTACCAGACATTTTTCTGGGAAGTAAAGGCGGCCTGCCGTGATACCGACCACATCAGCCAAAAAATGTGCAGTGGTCATAGAAAAATATGATCACTAACATCATATTCCCCATACGCCTAGCAAGGCCTTTTTCCTTCTTGATTTTTACTTTATTTCATCGTAAGTTTACTTTTGTTGTTTTTGACTTACCATTTTACTATCTCCAGAGAATATTTGTGAGATTATTTATTTATTTATTTACTATAATCTTTACAATTTGTCTAAAATGTGCATGAGATGATCCAGCCAAAAAAAAAAAATCTATGGTTGACCCGCAGTAACAGATTCCGACTATCACGGTAATCCACTGCGGGCTGTAGTTTTAGGCTAGACATTGTGATATGGTGGAAGCTGGGGTAGAGCTGAAGTTAGTAAAGTGACCCACAACTGTCTACTAGAAGTCGGGCCCATTCCCACTTTCCCCCCCCCCCCCCACCCCTGACCAACGACCTATATCGTCACACATTATTAAACGGACACAGACGAATTTTGTTCTTCGAAAGACAGACGACCTGGTATAGTGCTGTCCACCTCGCTAAAATATTGATAAGCAAAAATATGTTCATTAGCGCAGAATTGGTATACTCTACATTCCAAGCTTAGCATGGTACAGTCTTTTCTTTGTTGTTGTAGACCTCCAACATTTGATTTCAAAAGGTACAAATGAAATAAAAATAAATGATGGACACCCCATTTTTGTCAGTTAATTTATGTTAATGAAGTACTGGGTTTGTACTAGAATGTACTGGGCCATTTCATTTGTATTCTTTCAACGTTGTTTTTTTTTTTTAAATCTTCCCCAGTTAAGGTGCCAATTTTTATTTCAATTATTTTGGTCGACTAGAACCTTTCTAACTTGGGACCGACATTAGGTTACTTCTACTATCACCAGCTGGAGCCCTAAATGCCATGCTACTGACCCTCTCAATAGCAATGTAGCAGTTTTACATTAATGCGTCGTGGATCGAAGGTTTTGTGATGTATGCGAGGTTTTTCTTCGCATCTTGTAGTGTATGGTAAATATGGCGTTAGTTCCTATATTATGCAATGACAAATGGCACATTTTGTTATGGTTCATGTGGTCAGTATTACGTCAGGCCGCTTCACTTCTCCTGAATGTGACCTGCAGTGGATCGGTTTCAAGACTCAATATGTAAGAATGCATCTTCATAGTAGTATTCCTGAAGTTCTCCTCGTAACAGCATGAAGCTCTCACATTAAAATATGATAATTTTAGAGCATGTAATGAAAGTACATGTGTTGGACTAAACGTAGAGTTAGTTAGATTTATGTATATATCCGTATATATATGTTCATCATCATCGAGTGCCATCTCCGCAACGAAAGTTGGCTACCATGGAGCGCCATTCTGTTCTGTCTCTTGCTTTGATGGTGCAGATTGTCATAGGGTGGTTTGTCCATCTTTTGATGTTACTCGTCCATGTTAGTCTTAGTCTGCCTCTGCCTCTTTTACCTTGTATTCTCCCCTCCAGGATTACTTTTATTTAGCTGTTGTATCTTTTAACATGGCTCAAAAATCGCATTTGTCTTGTTTGAATTGTGTTAATAGTTCTCTTTTCATTTTTAGTTGTTTTTAAGACTTCATTGTATGTTTTCTTTTCCTTCCATCCCATTCTACCTATTCTTCTATATGTCCACATTTCAGAGTCATCAATTATATAAATGTTGCTATGTGTTTATTTATTGTTCTAGTTAAAGGCCTGTTTGTTTTGTTTCTCGCCTAAGTAAAGCACCAAACCACTTTTTTCTGTTTTTCTTTTCGCAGTACATGTGTCCCGTCTTCTATTTTGATAACCGCTGACTTAAACCCCTGTGGGAGAACAGACTAGAGGAAGCAGTTGAGTAAGTGTAGAAGAGCGTAGATTTGCGCAAGAGCCAGGTCCGAGTGTCAGGTTTCCATTGGTAAAGTCTTGAAGGCTTCTAGGTAGTAAATTAGAGAAACCTGGGGAGACACTTAAAGCTTGGTGAAGTGTATTGCCGGAGAAGATAGTCATACTTGGAACACGGCGAGTTAGATAGGTGATCATATGGGAATACAAACAAACAGTGCTTTAGACTGATCAATACATATAGATTTAATTTAAATTAGATTACGGCGCCTTAAATGGGTTGTTAAAAGTGTATGTAATTTAATCACAGAGTGAATTAAATGGCTTGTTTAGGCTGGCGTGATAACGACCAGTTTGAACATAATACTAATATAGCGCATTAGAGCGAGTCGTGTCAATGTGCTTCTACACAGAATAGATTGGAATGACCCATTTTTGACATGAACCAACATATAATAGATTGGAACGACCCATTTTAGACATGAACCAACATAGAATAGATTAAACCACTAATTTAGACATGATTAAACACACAATTGATTAGAACGACCAATTTTGACAAGAATCAACACAGAATAGATAAGAACGATCAATTTTGACATGAACCAGCACAGAATAGATTAGAACGACCAATTTTGACATGAACCAGCACAGAATAGATTAGAACGACCAGTTTTGACAAGAATCAACACAGAATAGATAAGAACGATCAATTTTGACATGAACCAGTACAGAATATATTAGGACGACCAATTTTGACATGAACCAGCACAGAATAGATTAAAACGACCCATTAGATACGAACCAATACAACCATAAATAGAGTAAAACCTGATTAGTTAGAAGCGATACAATAAAGACAAAGAGTTAAGAATGTTACAGCTTTACGAATAAGACAAGATAAAGCGATGGACTAACGCTTCGACCGAAAGGTCTTCAAATGGGACAAAAACGAACACAATAAAGCACAAATACTTAAAAATCAGAAGAAATCTTAGAAACACCAGAATAGATTAGAACGACCAATTTTGACATGAACCAGCACAGAATAGATTAGAACGACCAATTTTGACATGAACCAGCACAGAATAGATTAGAACGACCAATTTTGACATGAACCAGCACAGAATAGATTAGAACGACCAATTTTGACAAGAATCAACATAGACATAGGGCATTTAAATACACAGAGACATAAATTATTCTTAAAAATCTTAAGATTAATTATTATTAATTTTAATTATTTTAAAAATAATAATTATTATTTTAATATTAAAAAATAATAATAGTAATTATTTATTATTAAAACTAAAAAATAACGGGGGGGGGGGGGGGGGGTGGGGGGGGACAAGAAGAAAGAAAATTGAAACTGAAAAGTTAAAAAAAAAGTGAAAGAAAAGAGACATACAAGTAAGAAGTAAGGAAATACGAATAGTAAAACCATCTAGAAGAATCAAATAAAAGCACAGTAGAACATTATTATCATGCTGAAGGAGAAAAAGAAGATGATGCAGAACGAAGAAGTAAAGAGGAGGGTAAACAAGATCAATAAAAATAGTGGCTATAGTAGATTTAAAAAAAAAGAGTAAGACTCTTTCTTTCCTAGTGGGGCTCATTTAGGTTACCTTACCTCAGTGACCAACTACTACTGTGACAATCATACATGTTTCAACAAGTTACCATACCTCAGTGACCAACTACTACTGTGACAATCATACATGTTTCAACAAGTTACCATACCTCAGTGACCAACTACTACTGTGACAATCATACATGTTTCAACAAGTTACCATATCTCAGTGACCAACTACTACTGTGACAATCATACATGTTTCAACAAGTTACCATACCTAAGTGACCAACTACTACTGTGACAAACATACATGTTTCAACATGTTACCATACCTCAGTGACCAACTACTACTGTGACAATCATACATGTTTCAACATGTTGCCATACCTCAGTGACCAACTACTACTGTGACAATCATACATGTTTCAACATGTTACCATACCTCAGTGACCAACTACTACTGTGACAATCATACAGGTTTCAACAAATTACCATACCTAAGTGACTAACTACTACTGTGACAATCATACACGTTTCAACAAGTTACCATACCACTATGATCAGCTACTACTGTTACAATCATACATGTTTCAACAAGTTACCATAGCTTTGTCACATACTACTACTGTGACAATCATACAAGTTTCAACAAGTTACCACACCTCTGTCACCTACTACTACAATGACAATCATACAGATTTCAACAAGTTACCACACCACTATGATCAGCTACTACTGTTACAATCATACAGGTTTCAACAAGTTACCATAGCTTTGTCACATACTACTACTGTGACAATCATACAAGTTTCAACAAGTTACCACACCACTATGACCAACTACTAATGTGACAATCATACAGGTTTCAACAAGTTACCACACCACTATGACCAACTACTAATGTGACAATCATACAGGTTTCAACAAGTTACCACACCACTATGACCAACTACTAATGTGATAATCATACAGGTTTCAACAAACTACCAAACCCTGAACAAATACCACGTTTTCAACAAGTTAGCATACTTCTGCGACAAAATACCACTCTCAAAAAACCACCAACAATGAACTTACCACAGGCCTAACTATGTGCAGTGTAAAACTTGCAGGTCACCAACGATCAGGTGCAAACTACTGAATAATTCAAACTGAGGAAAAATTGGTCTCTCAAGGATATAGAAAATCCAAGCTTGTACACCATACACGACTCTGAAAAGAAAAAAGAAAAAAAAAACGTAAAAAAAAAAATATTAAAAACGTCACTAAGCTCACCTGTTCGAGGCTCAATTACCTTTGTTAGATTCTGTTATTCGTTGTTATGTCCCCATGGAAGGAAGGATAATCAGTTTGAATTGTCTATACGATTCATGGTTAACGTACAGTTATTGCCCTTACTTATCAGGAATATAAACACTCATACATGAGTTGAAACAACGCCATTGAAAGCAGGTATTGTTTTATCATCATCATCAGCAGCAGCAGCATCATCATGTGCCATACCGGTTGGCGTAGATGATCATGTCCTTCCACAATCTTCTATCCAGAGTGCATCGTATCAGTTCTGTTGTTGACTGTTTTCCATGCCATGACACCAAGCTATCCAGTAATTTTCTCTCTTTGTCGTCCACGATCTCTCTTTCCTTTTATTTTGCCAGTTGTAACTAAGTATTACAACTTTCCTCTTCTCATGATGTGCCCGAAAATTGTTGATTGTTTCTTTCTGATGTTTTTTAGAAGCTCCGTTTTTGTGTTGGCCTCTGAGAATGTCCTCAATGGTCTATACCATGCCAGGGACAGACAACCCTGCCGATGTGTGAGCAAAGTGGACACTTCACACAATGACAGTAAGGTTTTTGAAAAAAAAGATTTGGTTTCTGCCCGATCCGAGTCAAAATATCTTGAGACAACTACACTGGGCGTGCAGCCTTTATTCTGCATCCAAAAGAGAACAACCCCAGGAATAGTTGGAGACGAGTTAAATATCTAAGTTCCTGCATTTTCTGCTCTTCGGTATATTATAGCATAGGTTGCTTTCAGCATTGGTGGCTTTCAACATTGGTGGCTTTCAGCATTGGTGGCTTTCAACATTGGTGGCTTTCAACATTGGTGGCTTTCATCATTGGTGGCTTTCATCATTGGTGGCTTTCAACATTGGTGGCTTTCATCATTGGTTGCTTTCATCATTGGTTGCTTTCAGCATTGGTGGCTTTCATCATTGGTGGCTTTCATCATTGGTTGCTTTCAGCATTGGTTGCTTTCATCATTGGTGGCTTTCATCATTGGTGGCTTTCATCATTGGTGGCTTTCATCATTGGTGGCTTTCAACATTGGTGGCTTTCATCATTGGTGGCTTTCATCATTGGTGGCTTTCAACATTGGTGGCTTTCAACATTGGTGGCTTTCATCATTGGTTGCTTTCATCATTGCTTGCTTTCAGCATTGGTGGCTTTCATCATTGGTGGCTTTCAACATTGGTGGCTTTCAGCATTGGTGGCTTTCATCATTGGTGGCTTTCATCATTGGTGGCTTTCATCATTGGTGGCTTTCAACATGGGTGGCTTTCAACATTGGTGGCTTTCATCATTGGTGGCTTTCAACATTGGTGGCTTTCATCATTGGTGGCTTTCATCATTGGTGGCTTTCATCATTGGTGGCTTTCATCATTGGTGACTTAAGCAGTGGTGGCTAAGCCTACTTTTCATCTAATAAATTTTATTCTCATTCTTCTATTCTTCTTCATTTAGTTTTCCTCTAATTCATCACTTGTTGCAGTTATAATTTTAATTTAAATTGTTGGCAGTTGAATGGAAATGGCAGCCAAAGAGGAAGTAAAATATCAAATGAGCTAACCAAGAGGCCAGTAAGGATTGATTCTTAAAATAGAAATGGGGGGGGGGGGCATCATTTGAATAGATCACAAGGGAAGGAAATGAGACAGGAGAGATTTCTAGGATATGGAGAGAAAGACACTAGACGTCACTAAAGAAACAAATTAAAAGAAAGAAATGAGACAGGAGAGATTTCTAGGATATGGAGAGAAAGACACTAGACGTCACTAAAGAAACAAATTAAAAGAAAGAAATGAGACAGGAGAGATTTCTAGGATATGGAGAGAAAGACACTAGACGTCACTAAAGAAACAAATTAAAAGAAAGAAATGAGACAGGAGAGATTTCTAGGATATGGAGAGAAAGACACTAGACGTCACTAAAGAAACAAATTAAAAGAAAGAACCCCCTCCATTTTAATTAATCCAAATGGGCTATGAGATGGTTCTCAAGAGAGAACAGTCATATGATAAGCATTAGATGATGCCAGTGACCCGATATGTGAGCTTTGATGGTTAAGAGAATTGAAGTGGGCTGTATCTGTCAGCTCTTTCGTTGTCATGGACTCATCTCAGTGATCAGACTACAGGTCTGCTCAATTTTTTAAAAGTCGTAACATGTTTTATCCACTTGTAGAATCCTCTGTTTGAATCTTATAAACATAAAACTTCCGGTCAATATAGTGGATAGGCAGCAGGAACCATTAAAGGCTATGTCTGAAAAGTGTTCCTTGTTGCAGTTCCCACATATTACAAGTCCGGCTTGTTACAGGAGCTACTGAGTTAAGTGTTCTGTGGACACCGTGAGCTGTGCGTTTCATCCGTTTTAATCGCGTTTCAATAATCCGATTGTTTACGATGAATGATGATATCGTATGACAGGGAACAGACGGTTGTGTTCACTTTCTGTGCGGTTTCGCCTTATGTCTTTTGGCATGTGCTGAGACTGCTATGATGGGGGCTATAGCTACCTTTTTTTGTTTGGGAGATGAGATATTAATTCGGATGATTCCACTGGCACGGGCGGTTGAGCAATTATGGATTTTAATTCGTTTGTAGTGATACCGGGGCTTTCCATAACCGTAACCATTTAAATTAATCTTCTGAACTTGATATCCATATTGATATCAATAGCATAATCCTTTTACAGAAAATCTCTTTTATTTATTGTATATACAATGATATGTAAGCGCTGTTATTCGTATTTTCACAAGGAAGAAATTCAAAGTATTAAACGAAAAAGAAACAATTATATCGTTTTAACGAGATTACAACTCGTTAATAAAAAAAACCCCAAAGATTGTAATGGTTCTGACATCAAGATTAACTGTGAAAAAAACAACATATTTACACCTTTTTCATTTTTATATCGTTCTTTTATAGAATCATTTATATAGTGCTCTTTAAGTTAGATATTATCTGCAATATTGAAACAACTTACAGATGTTCTATTGCTGCTGGTCTGAACATTCAATGATGAGAAGCATTACCTCGTGAGCAAGCGATTGCAATTACTCGTTATTTGTATATCAACAAGGAAAACATACAACTTGTAACCAGGTGAATTAATCTGTAACCAGGTATAAATAACTCATAACCAGAAAATATAACTTCTATATATATAATATAAACCTGACAAACAATTTATAAGAAAATATATCTTTCAACAGTAGAAGTAACTTGCAACAGCGTGTGACCGAGTGGACTGAGTCTGATCCTGTCGTTTGTCAATTATGTAGATACATCAGTTCGATTCCCGATTGCATCAAATGTTTGTTTTTTTTTCTAATCAGGGCGTAAATTAAGGGGGGAAAAAATACCCGGCCTGCAATTACGTTATGGCAGCATTGTGCATTCAATTTTTAATGTTTTAACTTGTTCAAAACTCAACACAAATTTCAGAAAATGGAATAAATCGCGCTTAGATAGTCCTTTATTTAAAGTTTCTAAGATAAATAGCGTGTAACAAATTATTGTAACATTGTAACAAGGTAACATGGAGGTCTTTTTAAGAAATGTAACTTGTAGGCAAGAAACATGACGTGAAACCAAATATCATGACCTTTAATCAGGAAACATAACGTCAGACAAGAAACATAACATGCAAGTGAATACTTGAGACCAGAAACAAGTTTATAACCAGGAAACCAACATGCAACAAAATGAAAGTATATTGTAACCAGCTTACATAAGTATAGTTGTGGCGTAACGTGAGTAATATTGCGGTACTATACACACTTTATAGAATGGTTGATTAGGAAATAAACAACAGAACTTATAAAAAGCAGAGTTAATAAACAACAAGGATAATAAAGAACAGAGCTAATAAAAATCAGAGCTAATAAACAACAGAGCTAATAAACAACGGATCTAATAAACAACAGAACTAATTAACAATAGAGCTAATAAACAACGGAGCTAGTAAACAACAGAACTAATAAACAATAGAGCTAATAAACAACGGATCTAATAAACAACAGAGCTAACAAATAGCAGAGCTAATAAACAACAGAGTTAATAAACAATAGAACTAATGAACAACGGAGCAGCTAATAAACAACAGCGCTAACAAATAGCAGAGCTAATAAACAACAGATTTTATAAAAAAAAATGGAGTGATAGAAAGTTGTGAAACAAGCACACCGTCATCAGCAAGCATGGTAGTTGATGACGATGGCAACCATCCCTGGTCTCAGCAGCAAGCAAGGTAGTTAATGACGATGGCAACCACCCCTGGTCTCAGCAGCAAGTCCCTGCTTGAAACGTCAATTACTCATCGACGGAAAAAATGAGTACTTCTGAAGACGGAGTTATCTGCCTGCGCGGCGAGGGATCCCTGTGCACACGGCTGCCAGGGAAAAATGGATTAACACGCAAAATTCAGTTTCTAGTCTCCAGGGACTTCGTCAGAAGTAAAAGCTGGAGAACGGAAAAAACAAACCACAAAATAAACTAGTTCGCTGACCCAAACGCAGAAAAGCTCAAGCCAAAATAGCATTTCAGAAAATGAAAAACGTCTTATGCAACAAATCTATGTCAATAGAAGTGAGAAAGAGAGATGATCGGTGCTATATAGGACCAATTCTGACCTATGGAAGTGAATATGGACAGTAAACAAACAAATGAAAAGATGATTAGTGGCCACAGAGATGGGATTTCTCAGAAGAATGTTGAAAGTTCCGCTGGAAACAAGCTAAAAAGACCAATGAAGAAATTCTTAAAGAGGCCAACACAAAAAGAGAACTCCTAAGAAACATCAGAAATAAACAGTCTACATTTTTTTGGGGCACATCGTGAGAAAAGGAAAGTTGGAATACTTGATTACAACTGGCAAAATGAAAGAGAGATCGCGGACGGCAAAGAGAGAAAATACTGGATGGCTTGGTATCATGGCACGGAAAACAGTCAACAACAGAACTGATAGGATGCACTGTAGATAGATGATTGTGGAAGGACATGATCGCCTAAGTCAACCGGTACGTCACATGTTGATGATGATGACCCCAAACGCAAACGGTCAACTATATAAGCCGTTGACAGTTTCAATCCCAGATACTCTGGGGATGGCAAATACGGTCTAATATAACTCGAAGACTTAGTCTGAGTTTCAACAGATCGTGCCTCGCCAAATAGCAAACAAACCCCCAAAATAACAAGAGCAACAACTTAGGTACTCTTCGACAATGGGGTTTCAACATATACCATCCTTTCATACCAACGATATCGGTGTCGGGTGTGTCCACAGCCGGATGTGTCTTTGGAACTCACCTGTGGCAACTTAAGAATCATACAAGCAGGGAAAGAAAATATAAAAGTGAGAAATAAGTGTTAACGAAGAAATATCACCTGCTAAAAAAGGATAAATAACGTAGATAAGAAAAATCACTTGGAAAATATCAAATATCGATTAGGGTTTGACTGGTGTGGGAGTAAAGCGTCAGCCCACAAGACTCTAGGTTCGGATCCCACCACCACAAGTGGGAACTTTTCTTCTCACATCTGTGGTATCTTCGAGACTTTATTCTGATCGATTCTTTGACGTGTGAGATACAATGTCTAGCCATATCGTCACTTTGCGCACGTTAAAGATCTCTTACCAAGCAAACGTAGAAAAAAGCGTGCCAAAAAGGGCGGACCATTTACCGATGGTGAAGAAGTAAAATAACAATTTAACGGTTTTAATTCCTCAAAGAATGCACAATATATAGTGAGGTAACATACATAAAACAGGTAGAAACAAGTTATGAAAAAGAAAAAAACAACATAAACAGGAATAACATGAATTAGGACATATAATTTCTAATCATGAATTATAAATTATTACCATTAAACACAACTTATCAAAAGAAAGTGTAACTTGCGATCAGGGAACATAACATGGTATCATAAAACCTAATGTATAACATTACAACCAAAGCTGTGATCGAGAAACATAATTTGTAATCATTAACTGCAGAAAATAACCATAAAACATGACATGTAACAAGGAAACATAACTTGCATGGAGACAATAGGATAACTCTTCATACGATATTAATGTGACATATCAATAGAAACAAGAAAAAGAGTTCTTAAATGTTATGTAGAGCCAGTCTTAACATATGGATGTGAATCATGGACAATAGGACAACAGACAAGAAATTCACTGGAGTCTGTAGAAATGTGGTTTACAGAAGAATGTTGAGAATACCATGGACAGCTAAGAAGAGTAATGAAAACGTTCTGAAAGAGGTCAAAGCAAAAAGAGAGCTAATTTCCAATATTAGGAAGAAACAATCATCATTTTTGGCCATGTAATGAGAAGAGAACTTGAATATATTGTCACAACTGGAAAAATTGAGGGACGAAGAGATAAAGGGAAGCAAAGAGAAAAGATACCAGACAGCTTAAGAGAATGGCTTGGCAGAAGGTCTAGAACAGAAATGATAAATAACTGCCGAGATCGAAAGTTGTGGAGAAACATGATCGCCTACACCAGCAGGCCCGGTACGTGATGATGATGATATCAACTCTTATTTTTCTTACCCAACCTTCCTTCCTTCTACTCTCTCTCTCTCCTCCCCTAATCTAATCTAATCTAATCTAATCTAATCTAATCTAATCTAATCTAATCTAATCTAATCTAATCTAATCATATCCTTCTGTCTGCTAATCTATCACTTTCTTTCTTAGAGACAGTCTAAACCCAGGAAGCAGACCCGAACTATATTACCCAACTCGGTAACTGATACAAATGTTTATCATTGAATTCCATATTAACTATCATACATGTATCTCTCCCAAACAGTTTGGGTAATAATCATTGAGCGCCCATGCTAGGTATAACTGTTCACGTGTCCGCGTATGAAACTATAGCTTGCCTAGCCAGCAGGTGTGATAATCACTGCCGCGCATAGATTACCTAGCCTTCGTCCACTAAATAAAATACAGGTGCTCAAATATGTAATTACTCAGGTTGGTGTCTGTGTACTGTAAGAACTAAGTCATTGTGATGGTGTATGTGTACTGTAGCAGTTAAGTCATTGTGACGGTGGATGTGTACTGTAGCAGTTAAGTCATTGTGATGGTGGCTGTGTGCGGTGTCTGTGTACTGTAAGAACTAAGTCACTGTGGTAATGTCTGTGTACTATAGCAGCTAAGACATCATGATGGTGTCTATACTGTAGCAGTTAAGTCATCATGATGGTGTCTATACTGTAGCAGTTAAGTCATCATGATGGTGTCTATGTACTGTAGCAGTTAAGTCATCATGATGGTGTCTTTGTACTGTAGCAGTTAAGTCATCATAATGGTGTCTATGTACTGTAGCAGCTAAGTCATTGAGATGGTGTCTATGTACTGTAGCAGCTAAGTCATTGAGATGGTGTCTATGTACTGTAGCAGCTAAGTCATTGAGATGGTGTCTATGTACTGTAGCAGCTAAGTCATTGAGATGGTGTCTATGTACTGTAGCAGTTAAGTCATTGTGTTGGTGTCTATGTACTGTAGCAGTTAAGTCATTATGATGGTGTCTGTGTACTGTAGCAGCTAAGTGATTGAGATGGTGTCTATGTACTATAGCAGTTAAGTCATCATGATGGTGTCTGTGTACTGTAGCAGCTAAGTGATTGAGATGGTGTCTGTGTACTGTAGCAGCTAAGTCATTGAGATGGTGTCTCTGTACTGTAGCAGATAAGTCATTGAGATGGTGTCTGTGTACTGTAGCAGATAAGTCATCATGATGGTGTCTGTGTACTGTAGCAGTTAAATCATCATGATGGTGTATGTGTACTGTAGCAGCTAAGTCATTGAGATGGTGTCTGTGTACTGTAGCAGTTAAGTCATCATGATGGTGTCTATGTACTGTAGCAGCTAAGTGATTGAGATGGTGTCTGTGTACTGTAGCAGCTAAGTCATCATGATGATGCCCGTGTACCATAGCAATTAAGTCATTGTGATGTAAGTGTATGCACGTGAACGTGTGTGTAAAAAAAGTGGTGGGGACGGAGGAAGGTGTAACTGAATTGTTTATGTTTGTCTTGAGTGGAGAGATTTGTCATACTGCCGAATGTTGCAGGAAATATTAAGGGGAATAAATAGACGTATTGCTAAATATAACAACACCGCATGTTCATGAATCTGGAGTGTAAAATAAACAATGTGAGAATCAACACAGAGAAGAAAAACAAAAGTCATGGCAAAAGGTAAGCATATCAATACAGAACACATGTATAAAACAGACATCAGAGTTCAAGTATCTAGAAGGAAAGTTCTCCAAAGATAGTCAAATGGATAAAGAAATTAACATTCTATGCAATAAGGCGAGTTAAACATTGAGACAGCACCTTACCTATAACACAAAACAGTGCCAATCTGCACGAAGAAACATCCTCTACAATAATGCACACTCATCACTCATAAGCAGAAACTTTAAAAAAATATTTAAAAAATAGGAAAGTACTCCCGTCACGCCAAGTGGCGTATATGGAATATGGTGTTAGTGACCATAAATTTTACAGACCTTCGGCACATGATTTTTGGGGTAATGTGATCGGTATTACGCCCATGCCGCTTTACTTTCCCATAAAGAAAAAAATCTGGTACCCATTAAAGGCTGGGTGAACCGGAAGCCGTCGGTCGGGATCGAACCCTACCTCTTGTCCTTTGTAGTCCAGTTTCACTAACCACTGAGCTATCGCGGCTCCAAAAAAAAAAAAAAAAAAAAAAAAAAAAAAAAAACTAACTATAGATGAAATATCACAAATGAAATCACAATTTGGAACCACTAATAGAAAATATCAATTTAAAAATAGTGAGTATGTAAAAGAATCTGAACATCTTCACCAGCATTTCGTTTGGACAAAATGGTGAGTGCTGAAAATAATGACGTCACTGTGAGGTCCTATAACAAAACAGTTTGTGATGTTTACCAATCGAAATGAATAGACTTTCTGCAGAATAGAGAGATCAACTGCGATTAAATAGAAAGGTAAGGGTCAAGCATGAGACTTGAATCGGCGTCTTAGCACACGAGTTTTCACCCATAGGTGCTCGGCCACCTATCCAGAAGTGTTCGGAGACTTCCGGATAGTGTCGCTTCAAGCATCGATACTCACAATGCCAGCCGGTGTTCCTCACATTCCCAGAGCACTACCCTGGTACCCTTTTCTGCCAGCGGCTGGGTCGACTGAGGTTTTTTTTTTTTTATTTCAACCACGAGAACAACTCGACTGGGGTTTTTTAAAATTTCAACCACGAGAACAACTCACACTGCTTCCAGTGGGATCTGAACACGGGTTGTCCGAAAGTCGTTAGCCCAGTCGGGTTGTTTTCCCAATGAGGCTACAGAGGCCCCCGATAAACAGATTTCAAGATGAAGGTAAACTTTTTTCTTTGTTGTCTACATCTCTTCGGACGACTTATCCCCTCCCTTTTAATCAAAGTTTGTTAAAATTTACATGAGGTAGCTGTCTACTGTGGTACCTCCAAGTGGTCTATTTCTGCTATTTGTTGTGCTCTTTCCTTCATCTGTGTTGTTGGTAATATACGTTTGTTTCCCTTTTGTTAGGTGAACAAAGTCAAACAATTAAACTCAAAGCCATGAATTCCTTATTCATTTCTTTAGATTAACAAAAATTCAGCAATGAAATAAAACCATGAATTCCTTATTTATTTCTTTAGATTAACAAAAATTGAACAATGAAATAAAACCATGAATTCTTTATTTCTCAAGATTAACAAAAATTGAACAATGAAATAAAACCATGAATTCTTTATTTCTCTAGATTAACAAAAATTGAACAATGAAATAAAACCATGAATTCTTTATTTCTCAAGATTAACAAAAATTGAACAATGAAATAAAACCATGAATTCCTCATTCAGTTCTTGGGATCAACGCTGTTAAACAACTACAAAATAAAACATATCTTCATTCACTTCTTCGGATCAAAAACATTAATCAATCTGCAATCTGTCATGCAGCTCATTACTTATAATAATGGAAGATAATTATAACAAGAGCTGGAAATATTAATTACCATGTTCTAGACTAACTGGGAGCGGTAATAGCTCAGTGGTTAGTGAACTGGACTACAAAGGACAAGAGGTCGGGTTCACCCAGCCTTAAATGAATACCGAATTTTTTCAGGGAAAGTAAAGCGGCACGGGCGTAATACCGACCACATTACCTGAAAAATCATGTGCTGAAGGTCCGTAAAATTTATGGTCACTAACACCATATCCCCTATACACCACTTGGCGTGACGGGGGCTCTTTACTTTTACTTTTTAATAGATTAACTAGACTGTGGGAGCCGCGATAGCTCAGTGGTTAGTGAACTGGACTACAAAGGACAAGGGGTAGGGTTCGATCCCAACCGACGGCTTCCGGGTTCACCCAGCCTTAAATGGGTACCGGATTTTTCCTGGGAAATTAAAGCAGCACGGGCGTAATACCGACCACATTACCCAAAAAATCATGTGCTGAAGGTCTGTAAAATTTATGGTCACTAACACCATATCCCCTATACACCACTTGGCGTGACGGGGGCTCTTTACTTTTACTTTTTAATAGATTAACTAGACTGTGGGAGCCGCGATAGCTCAGTGGTTAGTGAACTGGACTACAAAGGACAAGGGGTAGGGTTCGATCCCAACCGACGGCTTCCGGGTTCACCCAGCCTTAAATGGGTACCGGATTTTTCCTGGGAAATTAAAGCAGCACGGGCGTAATACCGACCACATTACCCAAAAAATCATGTGCTGAAGG
This sequence comes from Megaustenia siamemsis, assembly GCA_032433765.1. Classification (NCBI taxonomy): domain Eukaryota; kingdom Metazoa; phylum Mollusca; class Gastropoda; order Stylommatophora; family Ariophantidae; genus Megaustenia; species Megaustenia siamemsis. Next base: position 40,177,848 of record JAVIAB010000126.1, read on the forward strand.
TCTGTAAAATATAGGGTCACTAACACCATATTTCCCTATACGCCACTTGGCGTGACGGGGGTACTTTACTTTTTAACTAGACTGTCTGCGTAAGATAAATATAAAAAAATGATTTTTAAAAAAGTGATACAAAAATGTGTATTCATGACCATTTAATTGCTTTCAGAAATAAAACCTACTTTTACAGCTTCAAAATAACACGTGTTAACAGCGTTGGACTCACGCCTACTCCACAGGGGTCCGTCGCCCTGAAACTAATCACATCCAACTTGTCGAAACGGCCTTCATCATCCATGCGTACAAACACTACTGTAAAGCACAAAATGCCGCGTCCATTCTGGCTTCAAATTCCAGCTTTTTATCAGTTAAACAAGCCGGTCGATTCAGACGTATTCATCCCAAAACAAAGCTAATCAAAACAAGCTGAAAACCTGGAACATACCTGGAGTAGACATCATCAAACTAATTACACTAAAAGCAACGCGTTCCATTACACCTTCCTTTCATATTACACGAATTACCACACCTATGATTAAGTAGTCGGACGTGTAATTTCCATCCACGAGTACTCGAGCATAGCTGACGCCACTGGACCGATTAAAATTACTCCATTAAATGATAACTGACAATTAGGTAGGGCGAATACAGCAAAATAAATTGAAAGAATCGATTAACCTATTACAAGTAAGTATTGATTTTCAAATATTGAAGCGTTTTAGACTGGCATGCGGGAACAGGAGTTTGGTAGACTCGTATACTCATAAAAGATGTCATCGCTCTCTCTCTATAACTGGCGTTTCAGTGTCAGCTCTTAGCAATAGTCCCAGAGAATCAAAGATGGAATCATGAGATATAGCATAGGCTTACCTTCTTTCCCGATGTTATTTATTTTGTACTGAATCAACTGTTTGTTTTCATTGCCATAATTTTTTTTTACTTCGTCTTCTTCTCCTTCTTCTCGTCCTTCTTTTATTACTTCTTTTTCTCTCTAGTCTCCTCTTTCTACCAATGCTGCTTCTTCTTATTCTACTACTACTACTTCTTCTTCTACTACTTTTTTTCATTCCACTAATATTTATTGTTTTTCTACTACTACTTTTTTTTTTTAATCCCACTATTATCAAAAGAGGTGAAAATCAGAATAGCTCAGGCAAAAGCAGCTTTCCAAAAAGTGAGGAAGATACTATGCAATCCATTTTTTGACAATAGAAACAAGAAAGAGAGTTCTTTAATGTTATGTAGAGCTAGTCTTAACATATGGATGCGAATCATGGACAATAGGACAACAGACAAGAAAATCACTGGAGTCTGTATAAATGTGGTTTTACAGAAGAATGTAGAGAGTACCATGGACAGCTAAGAAGAGTAATGAAGATGTTCTGAGAGAGGTCAAAGCAAAAAGAGAGCTAATTTCCAATATTAGGAAGAAACAATCATCATTTTTGGGCCATGTAATGAGAAGAGAACAACTGGAACATATTGTAACAACTGGGCAAATTGAGGAACGAAGAGATAGAGGGAAGCAAAGAGAAAAAATAACAGACAGCTTAAGAGAATGGCTTGGCAGAAGGTCAACAACAGAAATGATAAATAGCTGCCGAAATCGACAGTTGTGGAGAGACATGGTCACCTACGCCAGTAGGCCTGGTACTTGGCGATGATGATTATTTATTGTTCTTCTACAACTGCTTCTTGTTTTTCTACAACTACCCCTTCTACTCCTTTTACTAACTTCTCCTATGTTTGTGTCCATCTGACGACTACATCCTTTCACTGTTCGACAGTAAACGTATCTAAAGTGTATGCAAATATGTTGCCTTTCGGCTCAACACATCCGACTTTAGCAAGGCATGTCAAGTACTAGGTTGCCTTTCGGCTCAACACATCCGACTTTAGCTAGGCATGTCAAGTACTAGGTTGCCTTTCGGCTCAACACATCCGACTTTAGCTAGGCATGTCAAGTTCTAGGTTGCCTTTCGGCTCAACACATCCGACTTTAGCAAGGCATGTCAAGTACTAGGTTGCCTTTCGGCTCAACACATCCGACTTTAGCTAGGCATGTCAAGTTCTAGGTTGCCTTTCGGCTCAACACATCCGACTTTAGCTAGGCATGTCAAGTTCTAGGTTGCCTTTCGGCTCAACACATCCGACTTTAGCTAGGCATGTCAAGTTCTAGGTTGCCTTTCGGCTCAACACATCCGACTTTAGCTAGGCATGTCAAGTACTAGGTTGCCTTTCCCCTTCGATTCCTACTTGCTTGGTTAGGCTGGTTTGTCTGTGACGTCTCCAATAGTGAGAATAACGTCCCACTGGTTCGTAAGGCATGTAGCCCAGTGCATCTGATTACCCACTGGATTACGTTTTTCGCAGTGGCCTCATAAGCTTTTCTACTCAAACAAAGTTGTGAGACACGGCTAATTTGTCCGGAATCACTCCTGGTGAGGTTTTCTTTTATCCTGACTGGCGTTCACACGATGACTACTCAAGGAATTGATTGACCTACTTGTCGTCCGTCCTTAGAAGAACGTAAACCGAACGAAGATACCTTCTGTTGTGGTTTTCAGTATAACAGTGGTATTTCTCACATTCAGCCCAACGCATCCGACTTTAGCACGGCATTTTTGAGCACCGGATTGCATTCCCTCTTCGATTTCTACTCGCTTGACTAGACTAGACAAGTTCATCTGTTTCTTGAGTCACCGTGAAGAGGTGAAGTAAGTCTGCATGGTTCTGGTTCACCGATCTTAGCGCAAACCATCAGCTATGAGTCACTGACACGTTTCAGCTCTGCTGCTGTCTGGCGTCTTGTCCCTCTGGCGTCTTGTCCCACTGGTGTGGGTTAAAAGCATGAAAACTGACTTTATAGCAGAATATTCACTGGATGTTAACCGTGAAATATTGCAAGAAATTCTCCCATGGAGATAAGCTCTGTCATGTTTCAACTGCCCAAAGCATTCTAAAGTTGTAAGGTTTATAAACTTCCTGTTTATCCAGGCAACTTTTCTCTACCACAAAGAAATCACGTGTGATATATACCGTGATGCTAAAGACGACAAAAAAGTGATTGGTGACTGCAGACTGCAATAGTTGCCGTAGTAATAGTTGCAGTAGTAACAGTTGCAGTAATAATAGTTGCAGTAGTAATATTTGCAGTAATAATAGTTGCAGTAGTAATAATTGCCGTAGTAAAAGTAATTTATTAGTAGTAAAAGTTGTAGTTGTAATATTTGCTGCTGCAGAACAGCAGTAGTAGCAGCAGCAGCAGCAGCAGCAGCAGCAACAACCGCAGCCGTAGTAGTAATAGCAATAGCATCTGTTGTAGCAATAGTAGCAGCAGTGATGTCGGTAGCTTTAGTAACATATGTAGCAGTATTTATAGTACAGTTAAGTTCTTGTGATGAAAATAGATTAATAATATATAAAAGATTATGTTGCAGGAGTGTATGTGATGACAGTAGCAGTAACAACACTAGTGGTAGCGTTAACAATTGTAGTAGCACAAGTTGTGTAAGTAGGCATTGAATCAATTCAAAGTTACATACAGAAGTAACAAAAATAAACTAGTTTCTCCATCTACAAAGAATTTGTGATTTCTTACCATAAAAAGTAAAGTACCCCCGTCACGCCAAGTGGCGTATAGGGAATATGATGTTAGTGACCATAAATTTTACAGACCTTCGGCACATGATTTTTGGGGTAATGTGGTCGGTATTACGCCCATGCCGCTTTACTTTCCCAGTAAAAAAATCCGGTACCCATTAAGGCTGGGTGAACCGGAAGCCGTCGGTTGGGATCGAACCCTACCTCTTGTCCTTTACAATCCAGTTCCCTAACCACTGAGCTATCGCGGCTCCCGATTTCTTACCATACAAAGCTTATATTGAAATAGGAGAAGGGAGATGTGCAAGAGGCAGACCAAGAATAAGATGGAGAGATAGACATATAAGAAACGCTACAGCATCAGTTGACAATTATTGAAGTCGCCAAAAGAGCGAGAACAGAACTGTGTATCTCCCTGAACACCCGGACGGGTACAAGAGGAAGTGAAGAAAGAAACGGAAGTAGTAGTTGTAGAAGCAGTAGTTGTAGTAAACGTAGTCGTTGTAGTAGCAAAAGTAGTAGTATTGAACGTAGTTGTAGTAGTAGTAGTTGAGATAATAGTAATAGTAGTAGTAGCAGTAGTAGTAGTAGTTGAGGTAGTAGTAGCTGTAGAAGTTGTAGTTGAAGTAATAGTGGTAGTTGTAGTAGTTGAGGTACTAGTAGTGGAACTAGTAGAAAAAGTAGTAGTAGTAGTAGTAGTAGAAATAGTAATAGTAGTAATAGTAGTAGTAGTAGTAGTAGTAGTAGTAGTAGTAGTAGTAGAGGTAGTAGTAGTAGTAGTAGTAGTAGAGGTAGTAGTAGTAGCAGTAGTAGTAGAGGTAGTAGTAGTAGTAGTAGTAGCAGTAGTAGTAGAGGTAGTAGTAGTAGTAGTAGTAGTAGTAGTAGCAGTAGTAGTAGTAGTAGTAGTAGTAGTAGTAGTAGTAGTAGAGGTAGTAGTAGTAGTAGAGGTAGTAGTAGTAGTAGAGGTAGTAGTAGTAGCAGTAGTAGTAGTAGTAGTGGTAGTAGTAGTAGTAGTAGTAGCAGTAGTAGTAGAGGTAGTAGTAGTAGTAGTAGTAGTAGTAGTAGTAGTAGTAGTAGTAGTAGTAGCAGTAGTAGTAGTAGTAGTAGTAGTAGTAGAGGTAGTAGTAGTAGTAGTAGTAGTAGTAGTAGTAGAGGTAGTAGTAGTAGTAGTAGTAGAGGTAGTAGTAGTAGTAGCAGTAGTAGTAGTAGTAGTAGTAGTAGTAGTAGCAGCAGTAGTAGTAGTAGTAGTAGTAGTAGTAGTAGTAGTAGTAGTAGAGGTAGTAGTAGTAGTAGTAGTAGTAGAGGTAGTAGTAGTAGTAGCAGCAGCAGTAGTAGTAGTAGTAGTAGTAGTAGTAGCAGTAGTAGTAGTAGTAGTAGAGGTAGTAGTAGTAGTAGTAGTAGAGGTAGTAGTAGTAGTAGTAGTAGTAGTAGTAGTAGTAGTAGTAGAGGTAGTAGTAGTAGTAGTAGAGGTAGTAGTAGTAGTAGTAGCAGTAGTAGTAGAGGTAGTAGTAGTAGTAGTAGTAGTAGTAGAGGTAGCAGTAGTAGTAGTAGTAGCAGTAGTAGTAGAGGTAGTAGTAGTAGTAGTAGTAGTAGTAGTAGAAGTAGTAGTAGTAGAGGTAGTAGCAGTAGTAGTAGTAGTAGCAGTAGTAGTAGAGGTAGTAGTAG
>JAVIAB010000126.1:40185612-40270612 GCA_032433765.1 Megaustenia siamemsis
AGTAGTAGAGGTAGTAGTAGTAGTAGAGGTAGTAGTAGTAGTAGTAGTAGTAGTAGAGGTAGTAGTAGTAGTAGTAGAGGTAGTAGTAGTAGAGGTAGTAGTAGTAGTAGTAGTAGTAGAGGTAGTAGTAGTAGTAGAGGTAGTAGTAGTAGTAGAGGTAGTAGTAGTAGTAGTAGTAGTAGAGGTAGTAGTAGTAGTAGTAGTAGTAGTAGAGGTAGTAGTAGTAGTAGAGGTAGTAGTAGTAGTAGTAGTAGTAGAGGTAGTAGTAGTAGTAGTAGTAGTAGTAGTAGAGGTAGTAGTAGTAGTAGTAGTAGTAGAGGTAGTAGTAGTAGTAGATGTAGTAGTAGTAGTCATAGAGGTAGTAGTAGTAGTAGAGGTAGTAGTAGTAGTAGAGGTAGTAGTAGTAGTAGAGGTAGTAGTAGTAGTAGAGGTAGTAGTAGTAGTAGTAGTAGTAGAGGTAGTAGTAGTAGTAGTAGTAGTAGAGGTAGTAGTAGTAGTAGTAGAGGTAGTAGTAGTAGTAGAGGTAGTAGTAGTAGTAGTAGTAGTAGTAGAGGTAGTAGTAGTAGTAGTAGTAGTAGTAGTAGTAGTAGAGGTAGTAGTAGTAGTAGTAGTAGTAGAGGTAGTAGTAGTAGAAGAGGTAGTAGTAGAGGTAGTAGTAGTAGTAGTAGTAGTAGTAGTAGTAGTAGTAGTAGTAGAGGTAGTAGTAGAGGTAGTAGTAGTAGTAGAGGTAGTAGTAGTAGAGGTAGTAGTAGTAGTAGAGGTAGTAGTAGTAGTAGAGGTAGTAGTAGTAGTAGAGGTAGTAGTAGTAGTAGCGGTAGTAGTAGTAGTAGAGGTAGTAGTAGTAGTAGAGGTAATAGTAGTAGTAGAGGTAGTAGTAGTAGAGGTAGTAGTAGTAGTAGTAGTAGTAGTAGTAGAGGTAGTAGTAGTAGTAGTAGTAGTAGTAGTGGAGTTAGTAGTAGTAGAGGTAGTAGTAGTAGTAGTAGTAGTAGTAGTAGAGGTAGTAGTAGTAGTAGAGGTAGTAGTAGAGGTAGTAGTAGTAGTAGAAGTAGTAGTAGTAGTAGAGGTAGTAGTAGTAGTAGAGGTAGAAGTAGAGGTAGTAGTAGTAGTAGAGGTAGTAGTAGTAGTAGAGGTAGTAGTAGAGGTAGTAGTAGTAGTAGAGGTAGTAGTAGTAGTAGAGGTAGTAGTAGAGGTAGTAGTAGTAGTAGAGGTAGTAGTAGAGGCAGTAGTAGAGGTAGTAGTAGTAGTAGAGGTAGTAGTAGAGGTAGTAGTAGAGGTAGTAGTAGTAGTAGAGGTAGTAGTAGAGGTAGTAGTAGAGGTAGTAGTAGTAGTAGAGGTAGTAGTAGTAGTAGAGGTAGTAGTAGAGGTAGTAGTAGTAGTAGAGGTAGTAGTAGTAGTAGAGGTAGTAGTAGTAGTAGAGGTAGTAGTAGAGGTAGTAGTAGTAGAGGTAGTAGTAGTAGAGGTAGTAGTAGTAGAGGTAGTAGTAGTAGTAGTAGAGGTAGTAGTAGTAGTAGAGGTAGTAGTAGTAGTAGAGGTAGTAGTAGTAGTAGAGGTAGTAGTAGTAGAGGTAGTAGTAGTAGTAGAGGTAGTAGTAGTAGTAGAGGTAGTAGTAGAGGTAGTAGTAGTAGAGGTAGTAGTAGTAGAGGTAGTAGTAGTAGTAGAGGTAGTAGTAGAGGTAGTAGTAGTAGTAGAGGTAGTAGTAGTAGTATTAGTAGTAGTAGTGGTAGTAGTAGTAGTAGTAGTAGTAGAGGTAGTAGTAGTAGTAGTAGTAGAGGTAGTAGTAGTAGTAGTAGTAGTAGTAGAGGTAGTAGTAGTAGTAGAGGTAGTAGTAGAGGTAGTAGTAGTAGTAGAGGTAGTAGTAGTAGTTGTAGTAGTAGAGGTAGTAGTAGTAGTAGTAGTAGTAGAGGTAGTAGTAGTAGTGGTAGTAGTAGTAGTAGAGGTAGTAGTAGTAGTAGTAGTAGTAGTAGTAGTAGAGGTAGTAGTAGTAGAGGTAGTAGTAGTAGTAGAGGTAGTAGTAGTAGTAGTAGTAGTAGTAGTAGAGGTAGTAGTAGTAGTAGTAGTAGTAGTAGTAGAGGTAGTAGTAGTAGTAGAGGTAGTAGTAGTAGAAGTAGTAGTAGTAGTAGAGGTAGTAGTAGTAGTAGAGGTAGTAGTAGTAGTATAGGTAGTAGTAGTAGAGGTAGTAGTAGTAGTAGAGGTAGTAGTAGTAGTAGTAGTAGTAGTAGTAGAGGTAGTAGTAGTAGTAGTAGTAGTAGTAGTAGAGGTAGTAGTAGTAGTAGTAGTAGTAGTAGAGGTAGTAGTAGTAGTAGTAGTAGTAGTAGTAGTAGTAGTAGTAGAGGTAGTAGTAGTAGTAGTAGTAGTAGTAGTAGAGGTAGTAGTAGTAGTAGTAGTAGAACTAATAGAAGTAGTAACAGTACAAGCGAATGGTAGTTGAAGAAGATGTGGAATAGTAAGAAGATGAAGGAAATGAGAAGAGGAAACGAGGTGCATATGCACGAGAAGGAAAGAAAAAGAAATGGTTCGGTAAGTGAAGAAGAAATAATATTCAGTAAAAAAAAAAAAACGTAGATGAAGGAATAATAACCTTCATGAATCCAATCTGAAAATACCGAGATAAGTCACATGTAGTAAGCCAAGGTCGACAAGGATAACTCTTCCTGGGGAAAGTGGAGATAATCAACATTACCTTCACCCATAAACACGGGACCTAAGTCAGGTTAAAGCTGCCCCAGCGTATTCTTCTCCCCCTCCCAACACTTCTCAAATACAAACCAGAGCACGCACACATAAGCGTACAAATTAGCTTCTGCTGGGATGACCCACATGCATTGATCGATTGAAGTCATCGAGCAGTGCTGGGCTGTGGTTAGTATTCGTTCAATTTCAAGTTTTCCTGAGCTCGCGCCACGCAGCAATGGGATGAAGGTTGTTAGAAGCAGTGGCAGAGCGAGATGAGCAGGTCGGGGTAAGGGCTGCTTTTCATCCGTCGTATTTATACACGATGGGGAACGGGGAAATAAATGCAATGCTGCGGTAAAGCTGGTAGCAAGGAGCCAGGGTGTAACGTACATTAATTTTAATTCTGAAATGTTCCTGTATATATACACACACAAAAAAAGGAAATGTTGATTAAAGTAAATTTTTAGATAGTTTTGTTTAAAAATTTAGGCTTTGTAAATTTTAAATTAAACGCCAGTAACCCTTAATCTTGTCCATGTTTGTGAAGTTTTTTGAATGACAGGAGAAAGTCACTAACGCGGAATTATGGAAATGTACCGGTCAAATACCAGTGGATAAAGAGATACAGCGTAGACGATGGCGATGGATAGGACACACACTACGGAAGCCAACTGAGAGTATTACACAACAGGCCCTTTTTTGGAATCCCCAGAGGAAAAGACAAAGAGGAAGACCAAGGAATTCTTGGAGAAGACAGATCGAAGTAGAGATGAAGATGATGGGGAGACATGGAATGATCTTAAAAGAATTGTAAAAAACAGAACGACTTGAAAAGTGTTTGTTGAAGACCTATGCTCCACTGGGAGCTAAAAGGTAGATGAAGAAGAACCCTTAATCTAAAAATGTGTATCTTACTTCCTTAAACAACGTAATTTCTGTTGGTATACCTTATTATTAAACCTAAATGTAAAAGAAATCAAAGTCCATGATAGTTAAATATGTAACGTAATTAAGCCTTTACTAACATTAGAACAATTGTAGTTAAGTTAGGACTACTAACACTAGAAAAAATAAAGGCAATGCCCAGGGAATCCATGATGATGTAAAAGTTAAAATTCTCCTGCTGCTGCTCTCGTAGTGCACAGGAAAAATTTGTTGTTGATGGTCTCGTTCTCTGAAGAAGGCCGCATGTTGGCCGAAACGTCAGTATTTTGTTGTGTTCTCCTTTTTTGTAAAGTTGTCACCATACCTTGTAGGAGTGTACGTTACACCCCACTACTGGCTCCTTTATATACGATGCTATAGTTTACGGTAGTCTTATATTCCTGTTCTTCTTTACATAAGGATGCTACAGTTTACAGTAGTCTTATATTTCTGTTCTTCTTTACATATGGATGCTACAGTTTACGGTAGTCTTATATTTCTGTTCTTCTTTACATATGGATGCTACAGTTTACGGTAGTCTTATATTTCTGTTCTTCTTTACATAAGGATGCTACAGTTTACGGTAGTCTTATATTTCTGTTCTTCTTTACATATGGGTGCTACAGTTTACGGTAGTCTTATATTTCTGTTCTTCTTTACATATGGATGCTACAGTTTACGGTAGTCTTTTATTCTTGCTCTTCTTCTTTACATAATGATGCTACAGTTTACGGTAGTCTTATATTTCTGTTCTTCTTTACATATGGGTGCTACAGTTTACGGTAGTCTTTTATTCTTGCTCTTCTTCTTTACATATGGGTGCTACAGTTTACGGTAGTCTTATATTTCTGTTCTTCTTTACATATGGATGTTACAGTTTACGGTAGTCTTTTAACTTGCTCTTCTCCTTTACATAAGGATGCTACAGTTTACGGTAGTCTTATATTTCTGTTCCTCTTTACATAAGGATGCTACAGTTTACGGTAGTCTTATATTTCTGTTCCTCTTTACATATGGGTGCTACAGTTTACGGTAGTCTTATATTCCTGTTCTTCTTTACATAAGGATGCTACAGTTTACGGTAGTCTTATATTCCTGTTCTTCTTTACATAAGGATGCTACAGTTTACAGTAGTCTTATATTCCTGTTCTTCTTTACATAAGGATGCTACAGTTTACGGTAGTCTTATATTCCTGTTCTTCTACTTTACATAAGGATGCTACAGTTTACAGTAGTCTTATATTCTTATTCTTCTGTACATACCGAACCTAAAGTTTAAGGTAGTCTTATATTCTTCTTCTTCTTTGAATACCGTTGCAAACACATATGGAAGTTGTATTTTGTTAGTTTTTTATATTTTATTATACATAGACAACATACAAAAGCTAAACCTTAGTAATTGCTTCAGATGAGAGGAGAAACATGTCTATTTGACTGCATAATGTGCGAGACTAATGCTTGCTATAGAAGAGGAAAACAAGGAGGAATAGCGTTTCGGTCAAATAACGCGGTATAACACAAGAGAAAATGATGAATGAATGTGTGGTAACAGGTAGACGGGGAGTGGAATACGAAGAAAATGGGTGTATAAATGTTACATATCAGCTGGACATGGCGGTAGCAAACGTTGCATGTCTCAAATGAAAGTTACTGAGTAGTGGTTACATGGACAACATGTACGAGCTAGATGATGAAGGTGACGTTGATACTGAAAATGATGATGATGATATTGATTATATTGAATATATTAATGATGATGATTATGATGATGATGATAGTGATGATGATAATCATAATGATGATGATAATTCTGAGGATGATACTAATAATTATGTTAATGGTTATGATGATGATGTTGATGATTATAATAATAATAATGAACTAAAAATTAGAACATAACGTGACCTCGATAATGATGGTGATAACGACGCCGATGATGACAGTGATAATGCTGATAAAAGCGGAGTTCATGCCAACATTACTGACATTGCCATACAACCTCTCCCTGAAAAGATATTGATGAAAGTTATGATCATGAAAGGCCCCGGTATCACTGCAAACGAATTAAAATCCATAATTGCTCAACCGCCCGTGCCAGTGGAATCATCCGAATTAATATCTCATCTCCCAAACAAAGAAAGGTAGCTGTAGTCCCCATCATAGCAGTCTCAGCACACGACAAAAGACATAAGGCGAAACCGCGCAGAAAGTGAACACAGCCAACTGTTCCTTGTCATACGATATCATCATTAACCGTAAACAATTGATGATAATTATGAGTATTCACTGTTCACACTGGGTGTCCGGTTAGCGCAATCGATAGGCGGTTGGCTTACCACGGCAACAGCCGGGGTTCGTACCCTGGCGAGGACAACTGGGTTTTACTAATTCCCTAAAAATTAGTGTGAGCCGCGATAGCTCAGTGGTTAGTGAACTGGACTACTACGGACAAGGGGTAGGGTTCGATCCCAACCGACGGCTCCGGGTTCACCCAGCCTTAAATGGGTACCGGATTTTTTCTGGGAAAGTAAAGCAGCATGTGCGTAATACCGACCACATTACCCCAAAAATCATGTGCTGAAGGTCTGTAAAATATAGGGTCACTAACACCATATTTTCCTATACGCCACTTGGCGTGACGGGGGGTACTTTACTTTTTTACTGTCCACACAATGCTCGACACGACATTAGGAAATGTTTGGTAGCCTATCTGAGTCATTACAGTTGCAGTCATTAGTTGTTGTATCCATTATACATGTATAACATATATATGTATATCCATATAACATATATGTTGTATCCATGAACTATCATGGGAACTCGATATGGTCGATTCGATGGTGCTGCTATTGGTTCCCCTCTGTCGCGCAGGTCATCGGATCGCGTGTCCTGTACAAACCGTTGCACTCATCACAGCCCGTCGGATAGAATCTCCTTCTCCCGCTTTTTCTGCTGTCAAGTTCAATGTTTCTTTGATGTCCTGAAACAACCTCATCCTTGGTCTGCCCACAGCCAACTATATATTTGCTGGCTGAGAGAATGGTCAGAAAAACATCACCATCGTGGCGTTCTCAACTGTGCGGGATGAGGCGGTTGTGGGTAAAAAGACGTTACCCGTCTATAGCTCCTGCAGCTGAGGACGTCACGTCAGTTGGAGGGTTCCTGTATTCTTTCCTGACTGCGGGCCTAAGTTTATCTAGAGTTGGCTGTGCTCTACCCTTGCCTCAATTTTCTGGAACCATGTCTTCCATTATTGTTCTTTCAAGCCCACTGTGTCTTTTGACGTATCCATAGTATGTTAATTCTGTCTGTAAGACGTTGCTATGGCAACAAGAAAAGGTTTACTTACTGATCCTAATGACGTCGTCTGGCCGTGAAGTGATTGCATCTTCATGCTACTAAGTAATGTGAGGGTGGAGTGATGTAAGAGCTCTGGCTGCAAGTTTCAAAAGGTGTTAATTCAAACTGGATGAATATTAGTTGTTGAATGTTTGTTGTTGAATGCTTGTTGTTGAATGTTTGTTGTTGAATGTTTGTTGTTGAATGTTTGTTGTTGAATGTTTGTTGTTGAATGTTTTGTTGTTGAATGTTTGTTGTTGAATGTGTGTTGTTGAATGCTTGTTGTTGAATGTTTTGTTGTTGAATGTTTGTTGTTGAATGCTTGTTGTTGAATGTTTTGTTGTTGAATGCTTGTTGTTGAATGTTTGTTGTTGAATGCTTGTTGTTGAATGTTTTGTTGTTGAATGCTTGTTGTTGAATGCTTGTTGTTGAATGCTTGTTGTTGAATGTTTGTTGTTGAATGCTTGTTGTTGAATGCTTGTTGTTGAATGTTTTGTTGTTGAATGTTTTGTTGTTGAATGTTTGTTGTTGAATGTTTGTTGTTGAATGCTTGTTGTTGAATGCTTGTTGTTGAATGCTTGTTGTTGAATGCTTGTTGTTGAATGTTTTGTTGTTGAATGCTTGTTGTTGAATGTTTGTTGTTGAATGTTTGTTGTTGAATGTTTGTTGTTGAATGCTTGCTGTTGAAAGTTTGCTGTTGAAAGTGATATCATTCTTGGGGAGTTTTTGATGGAAACACCATCAAGACAGAGCTGTGATCTCCTCGTCATAACTCTTTCACTACGTGTCGACGCACCATACGCCCAGCCGATTTCGGTCATGTACGTTTAGCCGCACAGTGCGTCACTCTCAATTTGATTAGTGTAAACTGTCATCAAACCATATTATTTTTATGTCATGTATCATTTTGGTATTGGTGAAATATAATTCCCTGTTCAATTATCTAAAATGTCATATATTGAGTATTAGATAAATATAAACACGTATATTGATATTTTAAACCACGAACAAGTTTGTCTCTGAAATCTCTACCGCTAAATTGATAACAACCTTCCGTACTTAAAGAGTTAATATATTATTGGTAACTTCCTAGTTTGGCGCCTTTCTGCTAAACGAGTGATCTCTCATGACTCACATCATGTATTTGAGTGTATCAACTGCTTCTAGTTTTGTGCATTTAATTAATTTTTTTTTTCAACAACGTTTTGGATATTCCTAACCCAGGGGTCATCTAATGACAAATTAGAGAACGATCAAATAAAGTGCAAGGGGACGTTACTCCGAGTAGAAAGACGCTAAACTAGAACTTTACCCAGTGTTGAAAGTGGCCAGTGCCCTTCTCATTGGCTTCTTCTTCTTCAGCGACCAGCTAGTGCAATGCAGTTAGACCAGCTTGGATCACGAACAAGATGGTGCGTTTGAGGTCATCACCGGTCTCCCATTGCTTATTCCCATTGATTATTTTATTTTCTACAAAAATCTTTTATTTTCTCTCTACCTCCCGAAGGAACAACCCCCCCCCCTCGCCCCCAACCTACAACCAAACAATACCATGTTTGAAACAAATGACCGACTCATAGCTGAATGTTTGCTTCAGGATCAGTGAAACAGAACTGACGACATTTAGCTTAGCTAAGCTTAGCTTGCTGGTAGGTTGGTAGGTTGCTAGGTTGGTTGGTTGGTTGGTTGGTTGGCTGGCTGGCTGGCTGGCTGGCTGGCTGGCTGGTTGGTTGGTTGGTAGGTTGGTTGGTAAGTTGGTTGGTAGGTTTGTTGGTAGGTTGGTTGGTAGGTTGGTTGGTAGGTTTGTTGGTAGGTTGGTTAGTAGGTTTGTTGGTAGGTTGGTTGGTAGGTTTGTTGGTAGGTTTGTTGGTAGGTTGGTTGGTAGGTTGGTTGGTAGGTTTGTTGGTAGGTTGGTTGGTAGGTTGGTTGATAGGTTTGTTGGTAGGTTGGTTGGTAGGTTTGTTGGTAGGTTGGTTGGTTGGTTGGTTGGTTGGTTGGTGGTTGGTTGGTGGTTGGTTGGTTGGTTGGTTAGTTAGTCGGTTGGATGGTGAACTCCACCTCCCTGCTGTGTGCCGTAAAACTAACTAACCAGACTGGAGTAGGGATCGAAGAGGGTATCCAAATCACTACCCAAAAAATGATATGCTGAGCTTGGATGCATTAAGCTAAAATGAGCAAATATTACAGCTTGCTGTAAGCACAACGTATTTGAGTCCATTTAACGTCCTTTTAACGTGGGAGGGTGAAAAGAAAGAATTACCGTTCGAAGAAAGAATACCAAATTAAAGAAAAATGTCGTATTGTCACAACAAATGGCAGCTGCGTAAATTTTATATCACACGACTTAACATGTCTGTCTGTCGTGTACATACCGCACGTCACACGTCTACTTGCCTGTCTCTTGTACCTGCCGCACGTCACACGTCTACATGTATGTCTCTCGTGCACATACCGCACGTCACACGACTACATGTCTGTCTCTCGTGTACATACCGCACGTCACACGTCTACTTGCCTGTCTCTCGTGTACATACCGCACGTCACACGTCTACATGCCTGTCTCTTGTGTACATACCGCACATCACACGTCTACTTGCCTATCTCTCGTGTACATACCGCACGTCACACGTCTACATGCCTGTCTCTCGTGTACATACCGCACGTACCACTTCTACATGCCTGTCTCTTGTGTACATACCGCACGTCACACGTCTACATGCCTGTCTCTCGTGTACATACCGCACGTCACAAGTCTACATGCCTGTCTCTCGTGTACATACCGCGAGCAGCGAGTAGTGAACTAGTTTACTGAGCATAAGACGTCGACGTCAATCACAGTTGACGGCTTCCAGGTTCACCCTGCCTTAAATGGGTACTTTCCTTTTTGTGTTAAAATAAGGCAGCATTGATCTGAAGCTATCGTCGCGTGAACCACAAATGTTCCCATGATGTAGAAATACCACGTTCCATCGACGTCACGGGGCATGACGGGTGTTTTTTTTTCTATTTTCTTTCCAACTTGAACAATAAAGCAGTCACGTGACATTTTGTTTTTGTTTTTTTTTTTTTGGGGGGGGGGGGAAATAAACCTTCACCGTACAAGGCCACAACATTTCGTGATAAACTGGGGAGGGGGAGGCGGGAGGGAGAGGTTTTCCAGTTCTTTCCGTCGCTGTCAAAACCTTTCCCCATCTCTGTAGGCTAGATACCCACTCTTATATCGGCTCAGTTAAATACCGCCAAGTTGCTTTTGAGACCTCGCTCACTAGTCTGTTCCTATCGCCAAGCCAGCGTGTTATCTATATCTATCTATCTTTCGTTCGCCTGAAGCATTGTCTATATCTGCAATGTCGTTTCCTGTATAAATGTTACTGTCTTTTGTAATTCTTGCAGTGGCCCATATAGTTTTGTCTGTAGTGTTGTATCTATGGGCCAATGGATTTTCCTCAGTCTACTATATTCAGTGCAGTCTTGAAGTATGTGTTCAGCAGTCTGGGGCGCCTGTCCACATGTACAAGTAGTTGAGGTGCCGATCTTGATTTTGTATACATGTGACTATGGAGTCGATTGTGTCCTGTTCTGAGACGTATAATGATAACTTGTTCATATCTATTCATATTATAAAAGGCATCCTGATTTGGGGCTTGTGGTCCTCTGATCCACCAACATTCTATTCCAGATCATGGCATACCACATCTACACCAGACCTTGCTTTCCATTCACCAGACCTGGATTGGAATATCACACGTATTGTTGGGAAACAACTTGGAGGCAGCGACCACCGACCTGTCTTTTTAGTGGTGCAAAATGAGGCCGTCAGGGAGAGCAGCACTCTCTCCAGATGGAATTACAAAAAGGCAGACTGGAAAATGTATCAACATTACACCAGTGTACTGACTAAAGATCTAAATACAGACAGAGACATCAACAAAATAGTTGATGAATTCAGTAGACTAATAATACAAGCTGCCAGTGAAACAATACCCAGAGGGGCACGGAAACACTACAAACCATACTGGAATAGTGAACTAGAGCAACTGCACAATGACATGGAAACATCTCGAAAACAAGCAGAAAATAACCCCTGCCAGGAACACCACAATAACTATCAGCATGCTAAAGCCAAATTTCAATGGGCTAAACTACAAGCCAGACGGAGAAGTTGGAAAGAGAAAACAGAGTACATGAATCTAGAACGAGACACAAGAAAAGTGTGGAAGCTTGTAAAACAGCTGAATGATGAGGGTACAGAAGGGAACACAAAAATTACACTGAAGAAGGATGGAAACATTCTAACAGGTAAACATGCAGCAAATCACTTTGCAGACTCCTTTGCAAATGACAACAATATTGAAATTAGCCTAGAGAAACGTCAAGAGACCCGTCTAAAACAACAAAATGCAAGACAAGAAGAGACTGCACATGAAGTCATGGAAATACCCATTACACAAAGAGAGCTAGAGCTGGCAATATCCAAATTAAAAATGAAAAGTCACCAGGTAGTGATGGAGTGTCTAATGAAATGATTAAGAACTTGGGAACTGCAGCTAAAGCAAAACTACTGCAGATCTACAACATTTGCTGGATCACAGGTAAAGTGCCACAGGCATGGAGAGAAGCAATTATGATACCATTACTAAAGCCAGGAAAAGATGGTTCAATGACATCCAGCTATAGACCAATCAGCCTTACAAGCTGTTTGTGTAAAACAATGGAACGTATAATCAATCTCAGACTGCAGTGGTACCTGGAAAGTGAAAATCTCCTTGTCCCACAACAAGCAGGCTTTAGACAGTGTTACTCTACCGAAGATCAGGCAACCTATCTTTCCCAGGAAATTGAGGATGCGTTTCAAGAAAAGAAACTGGTACTAGCAGCATGGATAGACCTAAAGAAAGCATTTGATAAGGTATGGAAGGAAGGGCTTTTGAAGAAACTGAGAAATTATGGAGTAAATGGCAGGATGTACAAATGGGTCAAAGCATACCTGCATAACAGGAGAGCCAGAGTGCAACTGGATGGTCTTAAGAGTAAGAAGGTCTTACTGCGCCAGGGCGTTCCACAGGGAGGGGTACTATCTCCAACACTTTTTCTGATCTACATCAATGACCTAGTTACTGAACTACCACATGGTATCAAAGTGGCAATGTATGCAGATGACTTGGTAATGTGGTGCACAGAGGAGTATGCAACAGTGGCCTCCAAATTGTTACAAAGAGCTATGAATGCACTGAATTCATGGACAAATAGATGGTGTATCAGCATCAATACAGACAAATGCAGTACTACACTTTTCACTCTTCCCCAAAACAAAAAGCAGGAGCCATCTATATAAACAATGAGCCTGTGAAAGAAGACATACAGGCTACGTATCTCGGAGTTACATTTGATAACAAACTATCTTGGAAACAGCAGATAAATAAGGCAACCAAAAAGCAAGGAGAAAATTGGCTATTCTAAGAAAGCTGTGTGGAACTACGTGGGGTGCGAGTGGAAAATACTCAGTAAAGTTTACCAACAGAGTATACGCCCACATTTAGAATATGGATCATCTGCATGGTGTTCAGCATCAAACACCACACTTCAAGAACTGGATAAAGTACAAAACCAGGCACTTAGGGTCATCACAGGAGCAATGAAATCAACACCAATATTTGAGATGGAGAAATTGTGGAGGATACCAGCACTGAGAGAACGGAGGGACACAAAGGTGCTGATACAGGCAGAAAAATTTGCTTGCATGCCGAGACATCCAATGAAGGACCGATTCCAAAATCTTGCATTGGGACGACTTAAGAGAAGCAGTTTTATCCACCAAGCCAAGCGTATTAGTAGACAAACACCAGACATGCCAAGAGCTGTTAACCCCCTACTGCCCATACCAGAACAGACTCCCTGGACAGAGGAATCTGGATTATCAGTTCAAATACGGACAGAAGTGAAAGGAATAGTTGATAAAGAGGAACAGAATAGTCTACAGCGAAAAACAATAACTCTCAGTTTCCTGGATGAAGAATACCCACAAGACCTATGGATTCGTGTGTATACAGATGGTCAGCACAGAATGCAGTAAAAAATGGGGGAGCAGGTGCATATATAGAATACCCAAATAACACTAGGGATATGAATAAAATAGCAACAGGGAAATATTGTCACAATTATGATGCAGAAATACAAGCAATAAAGTTAGCAATAGAAAAACTGCTGAACATTAATCTTAGCCCGCAGCCTGTAGTGTTTTTGACAGATGCAAGATCAGTACTCCAGGCACTACAATCCAGAAAATTACCACATCTGCAGACCTTATTGACTGAACTCTGCAAGCACCACAGGGTTGCCCTGCAGTGGATCCCATCTCACTGTGGAATACCAGGAAATGAGAAAGCAGATCAGTTGGCAAAGGAAGGTTCAACAGGCACACAACTAGATACACCTGTTACATACCATCATAAGAAACAGATAATCAAATCAACCAGCGTGTTATGAGACACACTTCCATTTAAAGAGTAACCCGCTGAGACCAACTGGCACAAGTCCTTGAGATAGACTATCTTAGTTGCCGTTAACACAACGACAGTAAATGCAATTTGTTAACTACAATTTCTCTAAGACAGTATCATTACTTCTTCATCTTTTCTCTTTTCACTGATATCTAAAAGGTGTCGTGGTTTATATCATTTGTCGTTCTTGAGCTGCCCGAACTGTCTGAATTAATGATTTTCCTTTGTTGTTACATGTCTCTGTCACTGCATCTATCCATCTTCTTCTGGGTCTTCCTCTTGGTCTTTTTTTTCCATGAATTCTTCAGAAGAACGCCCTTGATGGTGATTGGTTCATTCTGACCAGGTGGCCAAACCATTTAAGTTGTTGTTGTTGTATCATTACATGCAAGGACTTATTCCAAGGTTCAGCCTTCCCCGCCAACCCTCCAAATAATAATAATAATAATAATAATAATAATAATAATAATAATCATCAATGTAAAAATCAAGAGTCAGCTAATACCTACGATAGGGCGTTGATAGTAGTGACCAAGTCATGAGAAACTCCAACAAACCAACATATCAACCAAATTACTATAATGACTGACTAACTAACTAAATAATCAATCAACCAACTAAATAATTTACCAATCACCATCTAACCAAAAAAAATAATTTAACTAACCAACAAACAAACAACTATCTAATTAACCAAGCAACCAACATTCTAATTAACCAAATAACTTAATCAAATTAAATAACAATGAACCAATCAACAACAAACTATATAATTAACCAACTAACTGATGACAAACTATCCAATATCCCCTGTACACATGCTCCATTTTGTGTCGTTCTCACTTTAATTTGACTCTAACTTTGGCAAGCTTTAATTAGGAGCATGATATACACGAATGTGACGATATTATAGATAGTTCACATTATCAAGACAGATAACTCTGTGCGAGTCATTATATTAATTCCGCCGTTAGAGAGGTAACCACGTACTAGTCAGGACAGTTCTGTCCTCTTTATTTGTAAGACTAGCAAGAAACATGATTTATATATAAAACAATCGCGCATTGTATCAATCGGTGACCCATATCTCTTTGTTTCAAGCTCAAAAGTTATTATCATCATCAAGTACCGGGCCTACTGGCGTAGGTGATCATGTCTCTCCACAACTTTCGATCTCGGCAGCTATTTATCATTTCTGTTGTTGACCTTCTGCCAAGCCATTCTCTTAAGCTGTCTGTTATTTTTTTCTCTTTGCTTCCCTCTATCTCTTCGTCCCTCAATTTTTCGGTTGTTACAATATATTCAGTTGTTCTCTTCTCATTACATGGCCAAAAAATGATGATTGTTTCTTCCTAATATTGGAAATTTGCTCTTTCTGCTTTGACCTCCATCAGAACACTTTCATGACTCTTCTTAGCTAAGCTATTATAGTTAGTTATATTCAGGGCGGCTATTTTCAGCCGGAACATGCCGGAACGCGTTCTGATAAGCTTTTTGATCTTAAACAGTCCCGACATCAGCATCATCATTGAGTGCCGTTTCCGCATTGGAGGTTGGCCACCATGGAGCGCCATTCCACTCTGTCTCTTGCTTGATAGTGCAGATTGTCATAGGTTGACTTGTCCATCATTTGATGCTACTCGTCCATGTTAGTCTTGGTTTGCCTCTGCCACCTTTACGTTGTATTTTCCCTTTCAATATTACTTTTAGTCGACTGCTATATCTTTTAACATGCCCCAAAAATTTCATTTGTCTTGTTCTAATTGTGTCAGTAGTTCTCTTTTCATTTTTAGTTGGTTAAAACTTCATTGTTTGTATTTTTTTTTCCACCCAATTCTACCTATTCTTCTATATATCCATATTTCAAAGGCTTCAATTTTCTGTTCTGTTTCTTGTCTAATGTCCATGTTTCTGCACATGTTCCAACTATAAGTTGATTATGGTGTATTCTATTAAAAACTTTTCGTGTAATTTATGAAAAAAGCATATATTGGTTTGTTTACTTCGATGTTTTTTTCAATGAATGTCTTCATGCTAAATATGGCTTCTTTTGTTCCACTGTTTTTCCTGAATTCAATTGCTGCTAATCTAATTCAATATTGATTTTATTCTGAATCTTTCCCTGTTTAACTTTTAGTAAAATTTGTGTTACCTGGCTCATTAGGCTTATTGTTCTAAAATCACTGCATTCAACTGCACCATTCTTTTTAGGTAATGCAATGAAAGTAGGTGTTTTTAATTCATTTGGTATGTATCTTGTATGGTATGTGTCATTGCATATGTCTGTGATCACTTCAATGCCAAAATATTCTAGTGCCTGTATCATCTGTATCTGTAAATTGTCAGGTCTTGCTGCTTTTTCCTTTTTCTTTGTTTTATAGCTTTTTCTACTTAAGATTCAGGATTTTATAGATAGAAGTATATTTTATAAATTGCTTTTTGTCCCTTTCGTCATGAAATAATTCTGTTATATATTCCTGCCATCTATTGATTATATCTTTGTTGTCTGTTAGCATTCTTCCCTCTTTGTTTGCAATACAAACGTTTCCTGCATCATTTTTGTTTTTATTAGTCATTCTCTTTATTTCTGTGTGCATCCCTCTTAAATTTTGTTTACTTTCCATAGTTTCGACTTCTATACATCTTTGGTTGAGCCAGTCCCGACATACAGAGTAAAAAGTGTACAAATAATTGAAACATCATCATCAAGTACCATGCCTACTGGTGTATGTGATCATGTCTCTCCACAACTTTCAATATCCACAATTATTTATCATTTCTATTGATGACCTTCTACCAAGCCAATCTCTTTAGCTGTCTGGTGTCGTTTCTCTTTGCTTCCATCTGTCTCTTCATCCCTCAATTTTCCCATATTTTGCAATATAATCCAGCTGTTCACTTCTCATTACATGGTCAAAGAATGATGTTTTTTTCTTCCTAATATTTGAAAACTATAATTGCCTCAAATTGATATTCTCATGTTATGATTAGTAGAGATAAAACAATGTAGCCGCAGAAAAGTTTCAGAAGCTTGGTATAATATGATCTTTTTATATGGAACCCGATGATAGAGTTCTGATAAACCTTATTTATACAATAAAGTACTTGTTATGAAGTAAGTAAAAGTTGCCTCCACACCTTACTAGGCGTATGGGGAATACGTTGTTAGTAAGCATATTTTTATATGACCACTTCATATTTTTGGGTGATGTGGTCTGCATCACGCCAGGCCGCCTTTATTTCCCCCCCCTCCCAAATCTCCGGTATCCATTTTTAGAGACTAGGTGAACCGAGGGCCTTGTTGTCAAAAAGCAACAAATCCGCCACTGCTGGGATTCGAACCGTATTCTTCTGATCAGTAAGCGAGCATGCTATCCACTCAGCCACAGAATAACATGGACGAGAATGTTACATAATTGACATCAATAACAAGAACATTTTCTATTCAAGTTTGAGCCACTACAATTTATGTCTATTTTAATTTAACACCAATCCTTGTACCGGTGATTTCTTCAATTACTTTATCAACGACTCAGAAATCGAAAGCAGCAATCAACAAACTGTAAAAAGGGAGGGGGGGGGTAAGGGTGGGGGCGCACACAAGATGAATTTTCGAGAAACAGAAGAATGAGGGTAGTCACCACAGAGGAGATAAGATATGTACAAAGGCAGAAACACATCAATAAAAGAGATCTTGGAGGGGAAAAAAGCAGGGTAAACGAAGCAAAGGCAATCAAAGACCTAAGTGGGCTGACAATATCAGGAGGCTCTATGACTGTATTAACCATAAAGACCATGAGTTGACAGCGAACCTTGCGTGCAGACTGGCACAAGATAAAAACGAATATTGATATGAGAACGAATATTGCTATGTTGGCAAATATTCAAATGACAACGAATAGTGATATTACGGCAATTTTTGAAATACAGCGAAAATTTTAGTGCATAATGTTGATGGCAAGAAATATTTCAGAAATTGACATTTCTTGATGTGAAATATCCAACTGTCCATCAACATTTCATTAAAATTCTAACACTAAAATGTTAAAACTCTTCCGGTCAGTTTGAATGTGCCACACAAAAAGTTATACACAACGCAAGTCTTTCTAAAGTATGCGAATGAGCACAACTAAAATATTACTAACAAACAGCTTGTAGGGGAGGCGTGGTAATAGTTTTTTTCTGGTTCATTCCTGGAGCATTTATGGGTTCCCTTGGGTGTTTAAACTGTGGATACGCCACTGATTCGAGCGTGGCAGGATGTGTGGAGTGGATTAGTATGTGCGTCAGTATGAGTTTGTAGAGGATTACATAAGATTGAGGTGGCATGCCTAGTGGAAAATGAGGCGGGGGATATTGAACGAGGGAAGAGGCAGTGGAGAATAGACATGGAGGGATATGCTCTTTTGCTCTAGTTTGTGTCGTTTTAGAATTTTCTTTATAGCATAAAGAG
The DNA here is from genome assembly GCA_032433765.1 of Megaustenia siamemsis. Classification (NCBI taxonomy): domain Eukaryota; kingdom Metazoa; phylum Mollusca; class Gastropoda; order Stylommatophora; family Ariophantidae; genus Megaustenia; species Megaustenia siamemsis. Next base: position 40,203,502 of record JAVIAB010000126.1, read on the forward strand.
TGAGTGAGAGAGTGAGTGAGTGAGAGTGAGTGGGTGGTGGGTGGGTGGGTGGGGGGGTGGGTGGGTGGGTGGGTGAGTGAGTGAGTGAGTGAGTGAGTGATTGAGTGAGTGAGTGGGTGGTGGGTGGGTGGGTGGGTGGGTGAGTGAGTGAGTGAGTGAGTGAGTGAGTGAGTGAGTGAGTGAGTGAGTGAGTGAGTGAGTGAGTGAGTGAGTGAGTGAGTGAGTGAGTGAGTGAGTGAGTGAATAATAAAAGTAAACATTGATAAAGAAAACGCAAGGTGTGAAAAAAAATGAAAGAAGGGAGGGTGTTGGGAGAACGAATGTGAGAGACGAATGAAGAAGGGAGAAAATAAAAGAGAGATACATAGAAAGTGTGAGTAAAGAATTAAGAAGACGGAAAGGAAGAGGTAGAGGTATAAAAATGAATGTAGATTTTGACGATAATGAGAGATAGTGATAAGCTAGACACACAGAGAGGCGATAAAGAGGGGAAAAGATAACAGCAAGTGTGAGAATACAGCATATAGTAAGATAATGGGAAGAGGAAAGAGCATGTAAGTAAATGGAGAGAGCGAGAGGGGGAAGGTCACAGAGGGTAGTTAGAAAGAGATAGTGTGGCGAAGAGAAAGAAAAAAAAAGGTGTAGAGAATACCAGAAACAAATTTTAAAATGTTGGTACAAATAATAATTACTATTAATTATATTATAAGAACTATTCGATTGACAGTTGAAACAAGAAAAAGAGTTCTTAAATGTTATGTAGAGTCAGTCTTGACATATGGATGTGAATCATGGACAATAGAACAACAAACAAGAAAATCACTAGAGTCTGTAGAAATGTGGTTTTACAGAAGAGTGTTGAGAATAGCATGGACAGCTAAGAAGAGTAATGAAAACGTTCTGAAAGAGGGCAAAGCAAAAGAGAGCAAATTTCCAATATTAAGAAGAAACAATCGTGATTTTTGGCCATGTAATGAGAAGAGAGCAACTGGAGTATATTGTAACAACTGGGAAAATTGAGGGACGAAGAGATAGAGGAAAGGAAAGAGAAAAAATACCAGACAGCTTACGAGAATGGCTTGGCAGAAGGTCAACAACAGAAATGATAAATAACTGTCGAGATCGAAAATTGTGGAGAGACATGATCAACTACGTCAGCAGGCCCGGTACTTGATGATGATGATGATATTATATGAAGAATTAATTAATTAAAGTAACATTACACAGTGAAATGACGTGCAGGAAACAGTTATGGTCAGACAGTTCCGGAGTCCAAATAAATGTGATCGGTGGGTTTGGGGTAACTTCTAGTTACCCCCTTTTTCAAACTACTAGAAGAGTAGAGACTCCCGTCCTAGTAAATATATAGTGAGAGGGCTGAAGAGCGTCGACAAATTGATCGATATGGGTGGGAAAGGAGGAGCAACTTCGGATAATCAAATGATTCCTATCCTCAAAGTTCTATATCAAGATATTTATGTCAGTACATCAAATGATAAAGTTGATGAAGTTGCGTTAAGAAGCAAATGTATCACTTTCAGTCACAATCCAGGAACATGGTACTTCCGTCGTTATCATCATCATGTGTCATACCGGTTGGCTTAGACGATCATGTCCTTCCACAATCTTCTATCTACAGTGCATCGTATCAGTTTGTTTTTGACTGTTTTCCATGCCATGACACCAAGCTATTCAGTATTTTCTCTTTTTGTCGTCCGCGATCTCTCTTTCCTTTTATTTTGACAGTTGTAACCAAGTATTCCAACTTTCCTCTTCTCATGATGTGCCAGAAAAGAATGTTGTTATAGTCACGATACGAACCCTAAACACGGTTGCTTGATATAGTCTGAAAGTGATATGCTGTCTGGTATCTTTTCTTTTTACTTCCCTCTTTCTCTTCGTTCCTCAACTTTCCCAGTTGTCACAATATATTCCAGCTGTTCCCTTCTCATTAAATAGCAAAAAATGATGATTGTTCTTCCTTATATTGGAAATTAGCTCTCTCTTTGTTTTGGCCTCTTTCAGAAAGTTTTCATTTCTCTTCTTAGCTGTCCATGATATTCTCAACATTTTTCTGTAAAACTACATTTCTACAGTCTCCAGTGATTTTCTTGTCTGTTGTCCTATTGTCCTTGATTCACATCTATATGTTAAAACTGGCTCTACATAACATTTAAAAACTCTTTTTCTTGTTTCTATTGTCCAAAAATGGATTGCACAATATCTTTCTCATTTTTTGGAAAGCTGCTTTTGCCTGAGCCATTCTGCATCTCACCTCTCTTGTACATCTGCCATATGAGGCTAACATTGTCCCCAGGTATTTAAATTCATTCACGTGTCGTAATATTGCTCAACATTTATTTAAGACACAACATAATAAATATGTATTATGTTCTACTTCGGTGAATTGCTATTCTATTGATTTTTAAGTTCAGTAACATTTATTAAAGAAACAAAAACATTTCAACATTTGATTAAGTTGAGACTCTCTAGTGTAAAACGATCATACTGTAACCAAGGCGATAGCGCCTCCTGTGATCAATTTTAATTTCAGTCCTGTTTCAGAATATAGTAAAGTAGCAGGACACTAGTGAAATATAAACAAACGGCGACTGTGTGCAAGTCGTTGCTCAGATGTTATTGCTTCTCAGCATCGTGTTATTGAGGGGGGGGGGGGGGGGGGGGGGGGGGGGGGTTATTGACACAACATTCTTGGAGCGTCAAATTTCAAAAGAAAGTTGTTTCAATAAGTACATAAAATAGCAGGTTGTGTATTGCTTGTTCCTGGTACTAGCTTTCCTTGTAGTTGCTTAACCCCGGCGAGCTGACGATACGTGTGCTTGCCTTTACCGCAGGGCGATGGTGTTCCATGTGCTTGCCTTTACCACAGGGTGATGGTGTTCCATGTGCTTGCTTTTACCACAGGCCGCTGACGATCCATGTGCTTGCCTTTACCACAGGACGCTGGCGATCCATGTGCTTGCCTTTACCACAGGGCGCTGACGAACCATGTGCTTGCCTTTACTACAGGACGATGGCGATCCATGTGCTTGCATTTACCACAGGACGCTGGCGATCATGTGCTTGCCTTTACCACAGGGCGCTGACGATTCACGCGCTTGCCTTTACCACAGGACGCTGACGATCCATGTGCTTGCCTTTACCACAGGACGCTGGCGATCCACGCGCTTGCCCTTACCACAGGGCGCTGGCGATCATGTGCTTGCCCATACTCCAGGGCGCTGTCTACCCATGAACTTGCCTTGTCCCGGATCGTTGGCGTTCCGTGTACTTGTATTACCCTAGGGCGTTGGCGTTCCATTTACTTCAATACCCCGGGCCGCTGGCGAGCCAAGCACTTGCCACTAGGTGCCTGTAAACCAATGGTGTGCCCCTATTTACCGCTCATTTTCATTTCCTTGTGTTGAAGATCTCAGACACCCATGCCGATTAGAGTAACTTACTTCACCCTTGTTCACATGTTCCTACCATCAGCAACGAAACATCTTGTCATTTGAAGCCGTCTCAATAGTGAAGAATTTGTTTGATTCTAAACTGAAAGACTTTAAGACCGGAGAGTACATTCAGATACACCAAACTTTTCATTAAATCTGTCGCAGAAAGTGGGGCAAGTCAAGAGAACACGTGCATTTAATAATTCAAATTATTTTGATCTTCACTCAGTTTCAATATTTAAGTTTAATTTATTTGTGTCCTTGTGTTTATATCCCGTTTTAGTGTTGTTATTATTATTAATGTTGTTATAGTTTTTTTTTATGGGGGGCGTAGATAAACTGCAAATAAAATATTGTTCTTGTTCAAATGAGATATTTACTTTGTTTTTACATTTATAATTTCGTCCGTGTATATTTTATGGAGTTCTCGAGCTCAATAATTTTCTCCCTTGAAAAATGGTATCTGCCGGTACGAGAGTGGAATACAATCCACACCAACATTTTTCTGTTGTTGGGTGTGCATATGTTCTCAAAGCTTAATTAAAATAAATACATGACATCCGTCCTATTATTCAAGTCAAACTACCCCCGGTGTGTCCTCGTCTTGGATGATACTACTAACACGACAAGGACATGAACCTGAAGATGAGCTCGATTTTGATCAGTGGTTCTAAAACTGTACGATTTATGGGATCGGTTGTTTGAATTCAACGGGAAGAGCTGAAAAAAAAAGATAGATGTAATAATTAAGCTGGGATTTGTAGATAACACGCTACGCTCTGATAAGCAGTCAGGCTGCTGTAAGTGGCTAGGGAGAATGGATGGAAGGGAGCCATTTAGGTAAGATTTTATTATATAAACGTTATATCATAGATGGAGTCACAAGCCTACACCCATGCCTCCATACTAAGTGATTCGCTGAGCATAAGAACAGTGAAGGCGGGCTGTGTATCCAGACAATGGGTAGAATCATTGCGAAAGTCAAAAATACTTAGTCACCTTTGTCTACGTCCCTGGACATGCGGGAGTACGGGTAAATGAGAGAGCGGACAGGTTGGCTAGCTGTGTGGTCGCTGAAGACGGTGAACGAATGGATCGTGCGGACGTCATCAATGCCCTCCGAGATGTGGGAAGGGCACAGGACTTCGACAAATATGAGTCCACGTCACTTCGGACTAAAAAAGATGGGAGTTAAGATGGGCACAGCAAGAAACATGAAACTTAGTGGGCGTGTTAAGAAGACCTAATAACGAACACAGAACTGGAGTCGTCAGACGCTGAACACTGCGGGACTTGCTGAGAACGGAGTCTGAGCACCTATCGGCATGTTTAGAAGGCAATTATGATGGCCTGCAAATAACTCAAAAACTCAATATTTCATAACAAAATATAAGTAGATATTTTTTTAGGTTAATGTATGAAGTAGTAACGCTAAGATAAGTTAATATATAGTGTGAATGAGTTAATTTAACTTAAAATAACGGTACTGGTTAATTTAACTAAGATAAAATCACGGATGAATTTTTCTAAGACAACAGCATGAATGAGTTTAACTTCAGGTAAAAGCACAGATAAGTTTATCTTAAGGTAACAACACGGATGAGTTTATCTTCAGGTAAAAGCACGGATGAGTTTATCTTAAGTAACAACACGGATGAGTTTATCTTCAGGTAAAAGCACGGATGAGTTTATCTTAAGGTAACACTACGGATGAGTTTATCTTCAGGTAAAAGCACGGATGAGTTTATCTTAAGGTAACACTACGGATGAGTTTATCTTCAGGTAAAAGCAAGGATGAGTTATCTTAAGGTAACATTACGGATGGAGCCGCGATAGCTCAGTGGTTAGTGAACTGACTACAAAGGACAAGGGGTAGAGTTCGATCCCAACCGACGGCTTCCGGGTTCACCCAGATTTAAATGGGTACCGGATTTTTTTTCTGGGAAAGTAAAGCAGCACGGGCGTAATACCAACCACATTACCCCAAAAATCATGTGCTGAAGGCCTGTAAAATATAGTGTCACTAACACCATATTTCCCTATACGCCACTTGGCGTGACAGGGGTACTTTACTTTTTTTTTTAACACTACGGATGGTTTATCTTCAGGTAAAAGCACGGATGAGTTTATCTTAAGGTAACATCACGGATGAGTATCTAAAATATCATAAGGGTGAGTTTATCCTGTAAGATAACACAGATGAGTTTGTCTATCAAAAGAAGCTGAAACCCTACAAAAATGTGCGTAACAACTGACTTTGAGCAACTTCCCATGCAATGGCGGCAGGCCTGTAATTTGATCTAATTTATGCCAACAACCTCTAGATTACATCGAATTCGACACAGCCAAGGACCACAGCCTTTAGCCTCTCTTTATTTCACGTACTCGACAAAGCCCGGCCGTTTGAAACTTTAAGCCCGCTACCACAAGCTAGTTAAGCTCCCACCATTCACTGCAGACCCGCCAACACCACCTGCCTCAAACTTAAATTCCAGCCTGACTCTTTCGTAATAAGACCCTACCTATTATTTATAGTAGGTTAGTAGGCCAACAAGCCCTCCCTTCAGCTACTTCCTCCGCTCCCATCCCAACTCCAGGTCGCATGTGTAAATATGTATATATATATATATATATTTCCGTAACTTTCTTTACGTACTCTCAGTCTCCTCCCCCTCCCCCCCCCCCCCCCACGCAACTCCTTTCTCTTGCTTCAGGCACACACATACACAATAGTGCTTTTATTGTAGGCCAGAGCTCTTTGTGTACACGGGACCAACTATAAAGTAAGGTACTGCAATGTATGCCCGGCTGTGCACATTGGTAGACAAGTAACGCACTGAAGTGGTTAAACGCTGTTTGGATTCTGCAAGTTACAACAACAACGCTGTAGTAGCTACAGGATGGAACTGGCAATAAATGAGAGATAGACAGATAAGAAAGCAGACAGGAAGATAAACAAACGAGAGAGTGATGGTAATCAATCATTTTAGTTTTTCTTTGGAGCACCGGATTTCAACAAGCCTTCATTGTTTCTCTTCTTGACTAAATCTTCCTGCTTTAACTATGGTCTCTTTGTACAAGTTTTATCTGTTTCTAACTTTTTTTCCTTTATGTGTTTCTTGCATTCCTCATTTATCCACGTGGGTTTCAAAACAGGGCCTTCATTAGTGCTATAGTTTCTGTGGTTTTCTTAGTGTAATCTCAAAACCCGGAAGAGCAATGGTTGTTTTGTACAGGTAGTTGAGTTGAATCCCCATGACCGACCTGTTTCTTTGTTCACTCAGCCATAATTGGATACCGAATAAGATTTCTGGGATAGAAAGACAGCTTGTCGAAATACTGACCTCACAACCCAAAAATATGCCGATGGTTAAAAAACAGGAGCTAGTACTATATTGTGCCACTCTCGAGGCTTAACGGGTACCTACCTTGCTTGCTTCAGACACTAGCGTTTCTTGGCATTTTCCTTTTCTTTTCTTGTAAGACAGCAGTGGTTTGAAGTCAGGTGTATCCTAACAAAAAATAAATAAATAAAAAATGATCTTTCCAGACCACACGAGCGCTCTGCTACCAGCGACAGACAACCCACGATGGACGGTAAATTCGAAACTTGAAGAAGCCAGGACATGATGAGTGTTCGCATCGTTTTTAAAAACAATACATTGACTAATCATGTACTTTTATTAGCACCATTAGTTGTTACCTGTACATCATATTCAATCCTCGATCATTTTTATTTTGCAACGTCAATAAAATAAACCTTCCTTCGTTTTATTTACAGACCGCTATTTGTAATGGTCTTTGGTTCTTTGTTATGGACGGCCCCGGCATCACTGCAAACGAATTAAAATCCATAATTGCTCAACCGCCCGCCCGTGCCAGTGGAATCATCCGAATTACTAACTCATCTCCCAATGAAACACACAGCTCACGGTGTGCACAGAGCACCTAACTCAGTAGCCCTTGCAACAAGCCGGACTTGGTATATGAGGAAACTGCAACCAGGAACACTTTTCAGACATAGCCTTCAATGGTTCCTGCCGCCTATCCACGAAATTGACCGTGTTGGTCGTGCCACGTAAATGTATTTGTTCTTGCTGCAAGATAATTCTTCCATCAACTTTATTTTGTTTTGAAAAAGGAATATCCAATAAAAGTATCATCTGCAGCCATCTATTCCGTCCATTATTTCCTGCAACTCACACTCCGCTTGCTTGATTGCTCCAATTCGAACTTTTAGGTCGACCATTGACCTAATAATTTGCCACATACACATTACGGCAATTTACGCTATGTAAAATAGTTCCGTCAACAATTTCCCTAAACTGTCATAATTGTAATTGCATCATAAAATCTTCATTATTGGCATTGAACAGTTTGGAAAGCAACATGGCTTTGCTGTTAATTAAAATTTGTTACAGTTTTATTATAAAGTAAAAAGTAAAGTACCCCCGTCACGCCAAGTGGCGTATAGGGAATATGGTGCTAGTGACCATAAATTTTACAGACCTTTGGCACATGATTTTTTGGGTAATGAGGTCAGTATTACGCCCGTGCCGCTTTACTTCCCAGAAAAAATCCGGAACCCATTAAGGCTGGGTGAACCCGGAAACCGTCGGTTGGGATCGAACCCTACCACTTGTCCTTTGTAGTCCAGTTCACTAACCACTGAGCTATCGCGGCTCCACAGTTTTATTGTAGTGATATATATATATATATATATATATATATATATATATATATATATTGTGGATGCAAATCATGGACAATAGGACAACAGACAAGAAAATCACTGGAGTCTGTAGAAATGTGCTTTTACAGAAGAATGTTGAGAGAACAATGGACAGCTAAGAAGAGTAATGAAGATGTTCTGAGAGAGGTCAAAGCAAAAAGAGGGCTAATTTCCATATTAGGAAGAAACAATCATCATTTTTGGCCATGTAATGTGAAGAGAACAACTGGAATATATTGTAATAACTGAAATATTGAGGGACGAAGAGATAGAGGGAAGCAAAGAGAAAAAATAACAGCTTAAGAGAATGGCTTGGCAGAAGGTCAACACAGAAATGATAAATAGCTGCCGAGATCGAAAGTTGTGGAGAGACCTGATCACCTGCGCTAGTAGGCCCGGTACTTGATGACGATGATGATATAATTATATATATATATATATATATATATATATATATATATATATATATATATATATATATATATATATATATAAAGACGCAGCGCAGTCTGCACTGTGATATGTTCGTGTTATTCTGATGTTATTTAAAGACTGCCTACATGTAAGTCTAGTGGTGCTAGTGACCACTTCTAGCATGCTGCCATGTTACTTTATGTTTGTGTTTCACATTAAAGTAGGTATTAGTTACGCATAGATGATTATCTGAACAGAATTCTAGGAGTCTCTGGCCATTTTCGTTGATTTTTCCTATGCCGTGATGGCCTAGACATGTTGACCAAGAATGTTGATCAGATCCTGTGCGTGCGTTGAAATCACCGAGTATATATAATAGCTCTTCTTTTGGAAGTGAGTCAATGGTCATTTGCAGTTGTTGGTAGAAGTTGTCTTTCTCTTCGTCTGATACAGCCAACGTTGGTGCACAGGCACTAATGATATTTATTAATCCACTCTTTGTATGCAGCTGAAGTATCCTTGAGCGTTCGGACACTCCTTTTGGCGTGGTTGTGAGTTTATATATTTTGTTATGTACAGCGAAGCCTACTCCATGTAGACGTGGCTTTTCGACACTTAGACCCCACCAAAAAAAAGTATAATTTTCTTCCTTTACAGAGCCACAGTCTGAGAGTCTTGTTTCTTGTAGGGCAGCAATATCGACATGTAGCCTATTTAGTTCTTTATCATGAGGGCTGTTGTTCTAATTTGCCATTCTTTAAGTGTGTTTGCTTTAAAAGTCCAGAGCACATGGTCCTTACGTTCCATGTAAAAGTAAAAAGTAAAGTACCCCCGTCACGCCAAGTGGCGTATAGGGAAATATGGTGTTAGTGACCCTATATTTTACAGACCTTCAGCACATGATTTTTGGAGTAATGTGGTCGGTATTACGCCCGTGCTGCTTTACTTTCCCAGAAAAAATCCGGTACCCATTTAAGGCTGGGTGAACCCGAAAGCCGTCGGTTGGGATCGAACCCTACCTCTTGTCCTTTGTAGTCCAGTTCACTAACCACTGAGCTATCGCGGCTCCCTCACGTTCCATGTACCAAGTTTAAACATGTGTGCTTTCTTCCTCATATCACTTTGCCTACTCTGCCTGGGCACGGAATATGGAGATAGTGCTTTACCCCCTCTCGACTTCGTTTCAAACTGAATTGTACACAACTTGAAATTATTCTTAGTTCGTACTGGTGGAGGGGAGATGTGATATAACAATATGAGCAAAACATATTTGCATGTAAAACATTCGAATGGCCAAGAAGAGTGTCTGGAGTTAAAAATACAACATATTCAAAGAGAAAATAAAACCCTTAATTAGATATGAGCCGATTTAGAAAGAACTACCCTACACAGGTAGAAAACACAACCAGTAATCACCTTTTGGCTGACATCTTTATCCATTTACCTGTGTTGGTTTGCAACTTTCACACCTTGTACTAATGTGCTACCGAGAAAAAAAAAAATGAATTCAAGATTCAACATGGCCGTAAGGTTATTTGATTTTTTTTTTCCATTAAAAAATAGTTTCTGTAAGTTGTTCGCCATTTCTTGGCGCATTGATCTGCTACTTGGTAGTTCGTGAAAATATAGTCCACCCAGTTTTTCGCCGGCGTAGAGATGTGTGTGTTTGATAAAACATTTAATTGTAAGTAATTACTACTACTACTACTACTATTACTAGCATTACCACTGCTATTACTATTACTGTTAATAATGCTACTAACTACTACTATTATTAATGCTATTTCCAGTGATACTATAATTCATCATCAAGTACCATGCCTGCTGGCATTTATTATTGAATGTTAACGTGTAAAATATTTTAATCAACTCGAACTGTCAACGCGTAATATGTGCCAATTAACTTGAATGTACCAGTTGAAAATCATATACTCGTTGTATGCCAGAGGAAATGTACAAATGAGGAAGGCAACTCCGATAACAGTGATAGAGAGCTGTGAACAGGACAGAAACTATTGCTCGTCAAAAGTACCTTGTGCTGCTAGTTCATGTAGTTATTGCTTACGTGGTGAAGCAAATGACTGGCCCTTATCTATTGGTGGCTTCATCTGGGATATCTTTCGGTTCTATGTTTGTCTTTACTGTCTAGTGTACATAATGAGTGTCAGAAGGTGGACTCCATCTTTGTTCATTGTGCGTTCATGCGTGAGCATATAATGTAATATAATAATAATTCGTTCTTATCACATGAGATCATAAATGAGGGACACAACGTGCAATCCAGGAACGGAGGAGGAACGGCCCCCAGCTGACTGCGTGAGTCAGTGAGTAGAGCAGAGTAGATCCAGACCCTACTCCACCCTCAAGTGGTGCTTCTGGATATAGACTAACCAGACTGGCCAAGCGAGTAGGGTTCCATTAGAGACGACAACCCAGTACTCAAAAATGTCGTGCGTCGGATGTGTTTGGCCTAAAATCATAAATATCACATTTCAGCTGAAAACAACAACACAGCGAAACTACGCTCACTTAACGCCCTTTTAAGGGCGGATGATGAACAGGGCTGTTCATTCAGTAATTCGTTTAGTCATCGGGTGAACAACAGAAAGAAATGAAAAAACTACAATCGGTTACATTTAAATCCGATGTACATGCTATACTCCTGCAGCGATGTTAAAATTACTCAATATTTGAATACATTCATGCACATACAAACATGCTCACATACATGGTCGCATACACATATGCTCACATACACATACAAACACGTTCACATACACATACAACATTATTCTCCTAATCACTGCCAACACTCGCTGATTGTTGAGCACGAGTTCCAGTAATTGACGGCCAGGTTGTACATAACTCACGGACCTTTATCACACTTCATTACGTGGACAAAAATCAATGGACAGAAATCTTGAACTCTTGACATTGACTACTGTCTATGACAGCCCGTCCGTGAAGGTCTTCTAATCTAGCCAGAATCAGGTGCGCGGAAAGATGGATAATCCGAAAGTCAATAATTTGATTTATTTTCGTTCATCATTATAAACAATCTGACTACGTCATAAGGATTACTAAAAATGAGTTACATTCTTTGAGTCCTTAAAGTCCTCTGGGTAATTTTGTCTTTGAGATATAAATAGCCAGACGGTGGAAAACCAAATAAATCTAAGAATTAGAATCATGTTTCCTAGAATGTGGTATTTCTTATATTATATATTAATCTTTGTCGTTATTTACATAAACAGTGGTCTATACTTCCCTACTTACCCATAAACACTGTTTTCTTGTTATTTCTGGGAATAGGTAAAGAACTGATGTCCTGCAGTAAAGCTAGTGAGGAGGGAACGAGGAGAAGACGGCGTGCAGTGTCAACTTTACATAGGAAAACAATATAACACAAAGACGTTCTGACCTACAAACGGACTGTCGGAGAAACAAAAATGATAGGAGAATATCACAAGTTATGTTCTAGGGTCTAACTACATTTGATAATATAGAAGAAAAGCTACGTTTTTTTACTACATATATATATATATATATATATATATATATATATATATATATATATATATATATATATAATATATTTTTCTCTGGTTAGGCAGACAGAAGTCATGCTGGTTGACTGACTGACTGACTGACTGACGGACGGATGGACGAACGAATGGATGGACGGACGAATGCTCTAGATGGACGGATGGACTAGATGGACTGACGGATGGAGATGATAGATTAGATTAGATGAGGATAGACGAGGATAGATGAGGATAATTGAGGATAATTGAGGATAGATGAGTATAGATGAGGATAGATGAGGATAAGGTAGAATAAGGTAGATTAGGTAGGTAGGTAGGTAGGTAGGCAGGCAGGCAGGCAGGCAGGCAGGCAGGCAGGCAGGTAGGTAGGTAGGTAGGTAGGTAGGTAGGTAGGTAGGTAGGTAGATAGATAGATAAATGTATGGACTGCGCGAATAACTGTTTATATATATATATATATATATATATATATATAAATATATATATATATATATATATATATGTATATCGTGCTAGTGTAATAATTTCCCATAATTGCACAAACCAGCATACAAAGGGTATTCAGGTGACTTCAAAACAAGTACTTGCTGCCTAATTGGTGTATACATAACTGTTAAAGAAAACATAATCTATATGAAGACAATGCGCAACTCTTGACATCGAAAATCTGAAGCTCTGAAACACAAAGTACTGGGTAACAAGACATAATGACAATAATAATATCCGCAATATATTTGTACATCACCTCTTGACGTGCGCCTCAAGCACTCATTGAAATAAATCAACCCTCTGTCTTCACAAAAAAATTGGAATGACAACCGTTGAACTAACCGCTGAACTAACTCATGAACTAACCGCTAAACTAACTGCTGTAGTAATCGCTGAACTAACTGCTGTAGTAATCGCTGAACTAACTGCTGTACTAAACGCTGAACTAACTGCTGTACTAAACGCTGAACTAACTGCTGTACTAAACGCTGAACTAACGGCTGTACTAAACGCTGAACTAACTGCTGTACTAAACGCTGAACTAACCGCTGTACTAAACGCTGAACTAACTGCTGAACTAACCGCTAAATCAAACCGATATTCATTTTCAACGATACGATAATATTATTTTCTTTTCTAATATTTCTACTCCTTATTTACATTTCTACCCCTTATTTACATTTCTACCCCTTATTTACATTTCTACTCCTTATTTACATTTCTACCCCTTATTTACATTTCTACCCCTTATTTACATTTCTACTCCTTATTTACATTTCTACCCCTTATTTACATTTCAACTACTTATTTACATTTCTACCCCTTATTTACATTTCTACTCCTTATTTACATTTCTACCCCTTATTTACATTTCTACTCCTTATTTACATTTCTCAACATCAACATCTAATTTAATTAATTCCCTTTACACAATCTTTACACACACACAAATAATCAAACACCAAGAACCATTTCTATACAGTTTACTACTTCTAAATGTGAAGTCTCCGGCTTTGTCTCCACTGGTAAAGCCGCATTTATTATGTTTCCCTCCACACTCAAATCTCCTTGACAACTGCCAAAACCGCTCACTCCTGCTTTCAAAGACGTAACATTTCGCCATCTGCCGAGACCTAAGAAAGACGTTTGCTGACTTGTAAATAAACTCGTGCACCTTAATTGTAGTGTCACTGACTAGCAGTCATGACTGTGCTTCTGAATTATGGGGCCTTAATTCGTTAGCGTGAACAAACAAAAAAAAATAATAAAACGCAGGCAAGTAACCACGAGCTTCAGAGTAAATCTGGCGGGTAGTAATAATCTGATATTACAGAATTAAACACTTTTGTCCTTTTTTGTTTAGTCTGAAGTAGGTTACAGGCCGAAACGACCGAACCAGTCTAATTTGGTATCAGATGAAACTATAAAGCTACAATAATATCTGTTTATTTATTTTTTTTTTTATTATTTTCATGCTTTTTTTCCTTCACTTTACATTGCACCAAAACGATGTCCCATTTTTCACGCTTCATTTCTTTGTCATGAGTTATTCACCGTTTCTCTTTCTTTCTACTGTGTTTTTGTAATGCTAGGCTTGTGTTGTGTAGGGGCACGTTGGGAAGGGGCGCGGCGGAGAAGGGAAGGGACCCAATACCAAATGCCTAGTAGCTTTTGTGTGAACGTGCATGCACCAAGTACTGGTTCTGTGAACGTCGTGGCTACCAGCATGACTACACAATCTAACCGTTCACAGCAACTTCACTTTGTTCAACTGCTGGGATTAATTTTCACAATTTCCCGTCCCTTTATTCCGTCTACATATTCTCAATTGCATGATTTCGGATCCTATATTTTTCTTCCCTTTTTTATTGCATGATTTCGAATCCCATATTTTTCTTATGTTCTTTAAAGCATGACTTATAATCCTATATTTTTCTTATGTTCTTAATTGCATGACTTCAAATCCTATATTTTTCTTATGTTTTCAATTTGATAGTGTTTATAGCCTTCATATTAGTTTGCAACTGTCACACTTAAAAAAATTCTTACTGTTTGACTGCAACTGTCACAATTTACTAATTTCTTAGACTGCAACTGTCACACTTTAACATCTAATTTCAACTTCCCAAGAACAAGAACACAGAAGAAAGGAATTGAAACAAATAAAATGAAATAATTCCAGACCAGTTTGATAACACTGCTCTCTGACTATGATTCTGATCCCTGAACCCTCCAAATTAATTTTTGTTTTTCCAACACGACGGACCGGCTTGTATCACAATGAAGAAACTCTACAATAAATGATATGTTGTGTGATACGTTGAGAGTTTGCGAGAGAGTAAAACGAAAAAAAAAAACAATATTCGGAGAGCATTGCATTGTGGATGAGTCACATAACGAGACAATGGCAGAGGGCGAATAATTATATGAGTTTTATGTTACACTCAACCGTGATTAATTATGTGTGTGACTCTTTAGGAAAAGACAAGTGGAAAATAACATGATGATGATATCAGTAACCTTGGGTTAACATCAGCTTTCTTGATAATTTTTTATTGATGTGTGACAGCTTTTTGTCGATACCATGCTATAAATTTCACACATCTGATGACTGGATGGTCTAGACAGATTAGAGGTAAGACTCGGTGTTCAAAAATAAGGTAGTTGGTTCGAATACTGTAATAAGGCGCCGTGAACTTTAGACTTTGAATCTGTGTTTTCCTCGTGGCTCTACCCTTCCTTGGCTTTTGGGTAGTGAGATCCGATGTCTAGCCCGCTCTGGGTAGTGAGATCCGATGTCTAGCCCTCTCTGGGTAGTGAGATCCGTTGTCTAGCTCACTCTGGGTAGTGAGATCCGTTGTCTAGCCCGCTCTGGGCAGTGAGATCCGTTATCTATCCCTCACTGGGTAGTGAGATTCTTATGTCTAGCCATCTCTAGGTAGTGAGGTCCGATGTCTACCCCACTCTTGTTAGTGAGATTCGACGTCTAATTCTCCCAGGAAACAGAAACTCCTGTGTTAAATCCCGCACGTTAACCAACCACTGGCAGATAAAAGTCGACACGAGTAGGCCACAATGGCCGTTGCCCGGGCAAAAAATGTTCAGCAAAATATACCAATGCTGAAATCTGGCGTCGTAAAGTCGCAACTATCGATGATCTGGCGTAAAGGCGCAACTATCGCTGACCTGGCGTAAAGGCGCAACTATCGCTGACCTGGCGTAAAGGCGCAACTATCGCTGACCTGGCGTAAAGGCGCAACTATCGCTGACCTGACGTAAAGGCGCAACTATCGCTGACCTGGCGTAAAGTCGCAACTATCGCTGACCTGACGTAAAGGCGCAACTATCGCTGACCTGGCGTAAAGTCGCAACTATCGCTGATCTGGTGTAAAGGCGCAACTATCGCTGACCTGGCGTAAATTTGTGGAAAAACTCATCCACGTTCATTTAGCAGGTGAACAATAACAAGAAAAAGAAACAGCCGACTTGATGATGACACTTTCATGTAGCGATCTGCACGCCCTCTTCGATGTCTACTCCATGATCAGGCCACTGTTAGAGGTTGATCAGAATCCTATTTTCTCTGGTTTTCTGACTCTAGAGACTGTAATGATTAGCTATGTGTTTTCAAATCATCCACTGATATGCATTTTGAACCCATATCAACACGCACAAACAAAAGACAAAACACAACAGTGTATTTAACTATGTACGCGCATTATTGGTTCAGCCATAAGTTTCACAAATAAGTATTGAAATAGAATAACAAAACAACCGTCAATGAAACAAAATAATAACAACGACTTTTAACATCCCGAAGAATGAAATATTTTTGTTTCTTTGACATTTGCACACAATGTTATGGCTGAATAAATCAAAGGACAATAGAAAATTCAGAAGACAAGTGAAAAAGAGGTCACGCAACCAGACACAATGGACCAAATACAGCATGGAAATAAAAACAATTGTAAAAACAACATAACAACAACAGTAGTAAATAATGTGTCTTAAATAGTTTATATGCAGTGTAGCTTAGGAACACTGGAGACATTGTGACAACAGCAAAAGAGGTAAAAATATATCTTTTATGGGTATTTTATAATTATGTAAATGCAATATATATCTTGAGAAGACTGATATAAAGAACTAGAGAGGGTAGAAAAGATCTATACGTGTGTTTCATAGACTATTCGAAAACATTTGACAAAGTAAAGCATGCGGAAATAATCGATATGCTGGAGAAACTAAACATTTAATGGCAAGGATCTGAGAATCATAAAAAACATATATTGGCATAAAGCAGCAGTCATAAGGACTGGCAATCATAAAGGGCAGTTCCAATATATAAAACAAGGAGTCAGACAAGGCTGTGTTCTGTCGCCAGATTTGTTCTCATTTTACAGCGAAAATATTAGAAGATCAATAGTAGACAAAAAGAAATTAAAATCGACGGTCACAAGTCCTGTGCCCTTCCCACATCTCGGAGGAAAATGATGATATTCGCCCGATCCATTGGTTAACCGTCTTCAACGACAGCCCAGCTAGCCAACCTGTCCGCACTTTCATTTCCCCGTACTCCCGCATGTCCAGGGATGTAGTCAAAGGTGACTTTACGTATTTTTTACTTCTGCAATGACTGTACTCAATATCTGCGTACAGAGACCGCCTTTACTTTTCTTATCATGCTCATCGAATCACTTAGTATGCAGACATTGTGTATTGTTGTGACTTTGATGTGAGCATGACACAGTTTAATAGCTGAAACGGAATATGAATGACAAGAAGTGATAGATATAACAGTGAAAAAAGCAACATGAAAGGTATCAGATTAAAATGTAAGAGAACAGAAGTAATGATCATATCGATGATACAACCATCACCAACATGCAGCATGAAAATGAGCGGGATAAAGCTGAAACAAATGCAGAGCATAAAATACTTGTGCACAATTATAACAGCACATGAAAGATGCAACAAAGAAATAAAAAGCAGAATAGCTCAGTCCAAAGTGGCATTTTAGAACATGAAAAACGTTTTGTGTAACAAGTCTATTTTAATCGAAGTAAGAAAGAGAGTTCGTCGGTCAGAGAGTCATTTGTAACCTATAGAAGTGAATCAAGCATAGTGACAAACAGATAAAAAGATGATTAGTAGCCACAGAGATGAGATTTATCAGAAGAATGTTGAGAGTTCCCTGTGTAGCTGAAAGAATCAACGAACAATTTCTCAACGAGGCCAAATTAAAAAGAGAGAGAGAGAGAGAGAGAGAGAGAGAGAGAGAGAGAGAGTCCATAAAAGCATCAGAAAACAATCGACAACTTTTGGGCACGAGAAGAGGACATTTTGATAACTTGGTTACAACTGACAAAATACAAGGAAAGAGATATCGTGGACGACAAAGAGCGACGAGACTAGATGGTGTGGTGTTCTGGCATGTCAAACAGTCAACAATATAAATGATATGATACACTAACAAAAAAGAGAGCTCTTGAAAAACATCAGAAAGAAGCAATCAACACTTTTCGGGCACATCATGAGGAGAGGAAAGTTGGAATACTTGGTTAGAACTGGCAAAAAAAAAAAGGAAAAAGAGATCGCGGACGACAAAGAGAGAAAATACTGGATAGCTTGGTGTCATGGCATGGAAAACAGTCAACAGCAGAACTGATACGATGCACTGTAGATAGAAGATTGTGGAGGGACATAATCGCCTATGCCAACCGGTATGGCACATGATGATGATGATACACTAAAGGTAGAGAATTGCCGAAAAATATGATAGCCTAGGCTAGCCCATATGATACATGATGATAATGTTAAACATGTGTTGTGAAGCGTCGTGGGATTCTGCATTTTTATACCTTGGACCAAATTGTGCAGCATTGGCAATTTCCTGCTTGGTACAGGAGCTACTGAGTTAAGTGCTCTGTTCACACCGTGAGCTGTGCGTTTCATCCGTTTTGATCGTGTTTCGATATTCCGATTGCTTACAATGAATGATGATAACATATGACGGAGAACATATAGCTGTGTTCACTTTCTGCGCGGTTTCGCCTTATGTCTTTTGGCGTATCCTGAGACTGCTATGATGGGGACTGCACTACCTTTCTTTATTTGGGAGATATTAATTCGGATGATTCCACTGGCACGGGCGGTTGAGCAATTATGGATTTTAATTCGTTTACAGTGATACCGGGGCCTTCCATAACCATAACCATTTGCAATTGTCAAACTCTGCCACGATGTTCGTAATGACATGTGTCCATCCAACTATGGTTTGCCTCGAGTCAGATTGCTACTTGTTCTTAATGACCAGCAGTTCCTGGAAATGCTAGATTCAGATCTCGTGAAGTAGATGACACTTATGCTTGTGATTGCGTTCGAATTTTTAAGCGACAAGGAGAACGAGAGAGGACAGATAGTGCAGCTTAAGAGAATGGCATATTTGGATGTCAGAAGCAGAATAGATAAGCAACTGTACAGCCAGAAAGTTATGGAGAGACATGATCACCTATACCTGGATGTTCCTTGATGATGATATTTAGATACTGGACAGAAAAGTAAAGTAAGGGTTCCATCTCTTTATCTAATTGGTGTATGTGGAACATTATATTAGTGACCATATGTTCCATTATCATGGCATCTATCTAATTGGTGTATGTGGAACATTATATTAGTGACCATATGTTCCATTATCATGGCATCTATCTAATTGGTGCATGTGGCACATTATATTAGTGACCATATGTTCCATTATCATGGCATCTATCTAATTGGTGTATGTGGAACATTATATTAGTGACCATATGGTCCATTACCACGGCATATGTTTGGGTGATGTCGATATCACGCCATATGTTTGGGTGATGTCGGTATCACGCCATATGTTTGGGTGATGTCGGTATCACGGCATATGTTTGGGTGATGTCGGTATCACGGCATATGTTTGGGTGATGTCGGTATCACGGCATATGTTTGGGTGATGTCGGTATCACGCCATATGTTTGGGTGATGTTGGTATCACGCCATATGTTTGGGTGATGTCGGTATCACGCCATAAAATACTGAATTGATAAAATCATAAAACAAAGAGCTTTCCAGATACTGAACTGCTTCAAAGAGAGAGGAAGTCGCACTATCTCGATGGATTGATCAGAGATTGGGTTCGAGTTCACGACACAGCAGTTTCTCGGCGTACTCAGCTTTAAAACTGAATGGAGAATTTGTTTTTCTGGAAGAGAAAGACTGGAATAGATTTTTCTCTTCATCCCATATTTTCGGGGGATCATTCTGGCACCACTGATAGACTTGACCAACGTTCTCCATTTCCCTCTATTTTCTGCCATTCTTTGGGACTGCAAAGTTGAGGCCTGTCCATTCTTTGATGTCATCTTCCCATTTCGTTAACTACAAAACTGAGGGGAAAAAAATGTGACGAAGTCATAATAATGTGATCACTAATTCCGAGATAGTCACACTCGAGGTGAGGTTTCTCTTTCTTGAAAGAGAAAGTTGCTAAAAAAAATACAGTTCGTTAACTCTACAAGACACTACACGACACACGATGGTAATAATTTCAATTCACAACCCGTAAAGGGGCTTAACCACGGCTGCACTCATAAACCTTGACCGTGTTCCTAATTTAACCCACTCTCGTTGAAAAATGAGTTCTCGCTGTCATATTTGCTTGGTTACACCCCCCTCATGACTATGTAAATTATGATTCTAAAGTCTCTACAGATTTATTCTGGACTAAGTCACGGCCCTTTTCGTGTGCTATATAAACTTTTCTTTTATAACCTTCGGCTGTCCTGGTCATACTTCACACAAGAAGGGGTTGGTAGATCCTCTAGACTTTGAAGAAATTTCCTGGCGTGCAATGACTTCAAGGTCATTGTAACTTTCTGCACATGCCCGTCACTGTGAGACAACAAGAAAAACATGTTGAAAATAAATCATTTCTTCTTCTTGTTTTAGCATCCAGTGTCTTAACAGGTAATATAGCGAGCTGGGCCTAATTCACGAATCTAGTTTGTATTAAGTAATGCATATGTCTATTAATAGCCATGACATCTGGCGTAGGCGATCACGCAGAAAAATGAAATATAAAAACTATGATTACTGCAGTATACCCACCCATCTCTGGGATCTGTAGGTGCGGAGGAGAGTTATAGGACTTGCTATATAGACAGCTTGCCCAGTGCAGTCGCCGCGTGGTGTTCGGGTCTGAGTTTCTATTTCACATCGGGATAGGAAACAAATGTTTTCCCCATACCGTGATTCGAACCTCTGTTTTCCTGGCTTGAAGCCCGACAAGTTAGCGATTCGACCACCCGCTCTCCTTACGCGGTCTAAGTTAGTGACGTCACGACAAGTGACATATAGGGAATACGGTGTTAGTGACGTCACGACAAGTGGCATATTGGGAATACGGTGTTAGTGACGTCATGACAAGTGACATATAGGGAATACGGTGTTAGTGACGTCACGACAAGTGGCATATAGGGAATGCGGTGTTAGTGACGTCACGACAAGTGGAATATAGGGAATACGGTGTTAGTGACGTCACGACAAGTGGCATATAGGGAATACGGTGTTAGTGACGTCACTACAAGTGGAATATAGGGAATACGGTGTTAGTGACGTCACGACAAGTGACGTATAGGGAATACGGTGTTAGTGACGTCACGACAAGTGGCATATAGGGAATACGGTGTTAGTGACGTCACGACAAGTGGCATATAAGGAATACGATGTTAGTGACGTCACAACAAGTAGCATATAGGGAATACGATGTTAGTGACCATATTTTACCATATCTAACGTACCATTTTTCGGAAAATTTGGTCGGTATAACGTCAGAACGGGAGCCGCGATAGCTCAGTGGTTAGTGAACTGGATTGCACAGGACAAGAGGTAGGGTTCGATCCCAACCGACGGCTTCCGGGTTCACCCAACCTTAAATGGCTGCCGGATTATTTATAGGAAAGAAAAGCGGAACGGGCGTAATACCGACCACATTACCCCAAAAATCATGTGCTGCAGGTCTGTAAAATTTACGGTCACTAACACCATATTCCCTATACACCACTTGGCGTTACGGGACGGGGGGTGGGGGAGGGGGGGTGGGGGGGCTTTTTTTTAATTTTTAATATTACTATAACATCAGACCGTCTTGCTTCCCATAAAAAAAAACATGTGCTTCAATTCTAGAGGCTAGGTGAACCCCCGAAGCTTGGTCTGTCAGAAAAGAAATTGGCACGTGGATTTGAAGCCGTCAACTCCAGATCACTAGCGTGTGCACTAACAACAGTCACATAGGCTCCTCTAGGACGGATTTAATGAGGGAGGGGGGGCTGCTCCGTAGTCTAGAGGTAGGACGTTGGTTCAGGACAGGAAGGACCCAGGTTCAAAGCTCAACAGAAGCAGGGGTGATAAAAAAAAAAACTGAACAAATAATTCGTGGTTTCTTCCTGACGTTACCCTCCCCTGACCCCTTCAATAGTAAGATCCGATGTAGTTAAAGTTAGTAAAGTACCCCCGTCACGGCAAGTGGTGTATAGGGAATATGGTGTTAGTGACTAGAATTTGTACATACCTTCAGCGCATGATTTTTTGGGTTAATGTGGTCGGTATTACGCCCGTGCCGCTTTACATTCACAGAAAAAAATCCGGTACCCGTTTAAGGTTGGGTGAACCTGGAAGCCGTCGGTCAGGAGTGAACCCGATCTCTTTTCAAAATCCGATGTGTTCGGGTAAAATTGTCAGCAGAAAAATCTACCCATACCGTGGAACCCAAGCCCTGCTACGGAGTTCCGTGCACCTAGGTCATGATTTTTCTTGGATTTTCACGAGGGGGTGATATAGAAGCATTTATGGATTTGTCCAGTGTGAAGCGATGATGATCCTAACAAGAAAACAAAAGAAAACAACAAATCTATATTTTTTTAACGGGGTCAAAGAACTATGCGGTTTTGGGTGAAAGGCCGATGCCGGTTGCTGGTTTAAAGACAAATATTGGGATAGTAATTGGCGTTTTGGTTTTTTTATTTGCATCACGATTTAAAAATAGATTCACTTGTTGCCTTCCATGGTTTGAACTAGGGAATACAACCTGCAAAGACGAGTGGGAAAACAAGTGTGAGGATGACAAGTGGTGTGATTCCATCACAATCGATGGCTTATGGATTCACTCTGCCTAAATAGGTATCGGAAACATGTTCTCTATGAATGATGGACGGTGTTTAATAATACAAACTACATGACAAACGATGTCTTTCTCCCTCCTTCCCTCCCTCCCTCCCTACCCCCTCCCTCATTCCCTTCCTTCCTTCCTTCCTTCCTTCCTTCCTTCCTTCCTTCCTTCCTTCCTTCCTTCCTTCCTTCCTTCCTTCCTTCCTTCCTTCCTTCCTTCCTTCCTTTCTTTCTTTTACTCATCTCTTCCTTTTACTCTTCTATAACATTGTATGTCTCGGAACATCAATTTCGGCACGTAATATATGCAGTAACTTGATGAGAATGATCAACAACCCATTTACCCTAACATTACATCCTGTAAACTAATGGTCAATAATTGATTATTTTTGAAAGTAAAATAACACTCCACAGTTTGTTTTGGCTGATCTAATAATAGTTCAAACATAATTAACGAACTGTTTCAGTAACAAACTAGGTAGTGAAATCAGTATATTACAAACACAATTATCAACCTAAATTATTGGTTTATTTCTAAGAAAAGACAACGAAAAAAAAAACTATTAAAGTATCGGCTGCAAAACTGCTGTGCCTGTCCTTGACATCGTGCAGTCAGGTCGGGATTACATCTAAATAAAGTAAGCTTCCGGTTGTTGGTTGCACTTTTGTCTAGTCTAAAAGAAGTTTTGGCCAGGACAGGTTTGGGGACTTTTAATAGTGAAAATGACATATCCTACTTAGACATGCCTACGTGTTGGCTGAGGCTTGAAATGTGAAACCTTACATACCATCAACCTGTAGTTAACTTTTGTAGAGGGTATTCTATATAATATGTGGCGGTATAATGTTTGTTATATGTTTTCTATATACCTATAGTTATCTATCTATATCTATATCCGCCCGTCCATCCGTCCATCCATCCATCCAACCATCTACCCATCCATCCATCCATCTACCCATCCATCCATCCACCCATCCATCCACCCATCTACATATCCACCCATCTACATATCCATCCATCCATCCACCCATCTACATATCCATCCACCCATCTACATATCCATCCATCCATCCATCCATCCATCCATCCATCCATCCATCCATCCATCCATCCATCTATCTATCTATTTTCGATCGATCTAAAGATCTTTTATAAAATCTCGCAATTTGTCTCTGTTCTGTGCAAGCAACTCTATCTCACTGAGGGAGCCGATTCCTTCTGCTCTTGCCTCTCTGATCAATGTTCTTCTCAATGTATCTCTGGTTCGGCCTCTTTTACTCTTACCTGTTATTTCCAACGTGAGGGCTTGCTTTGCTATTCGGTTATTATCTCTCCTCATTGCATGTCCAACACCATCGTCTTTTCTTGATTACTGAAGATATTAGTGGTTGATTGGTGATTTCTCTAATTTCCTTGATTGTTATGAATTCATTCCGCGCTATATCAAGTGTTTTAGAGTCACAATAATAGCAAGACGCACTTTGGAGAAGTAGTTTTTTTTCCCTCTCTGTTGATATCTTCTTAAATATTTGTAGTTTAAAACATTCGTTTCAGCACGCACTTTTCGTGGTCTAGAGGTCTAGATGAGATGGTCTCTGGACGAGAGGTGCATGGTTCGACATCTGCCAATTGTGGTGAAAATGTATCACTTTGAATCCGTGGTTACCTCGTGGCTGTTTAGTGAGATCCGATGTTTAGCCCTCTCTGGGTAGTGAGATCCGATGTTTAGCCCTCTCTGGGTAGTGAGATCTGATGTTTAGCCCTCTCTGTGTAGTGAGATCCGATGTTTAGCCCTCTCTGGGTAGTGAGATCCGATGTTTAGCCCTCTCTGGGTAGTGAGATCCGATGCTTAGCCCTCTCTGGGTAGTGAGATCCGATGTTTAACCCTCTCCTCTCTGGTTAGTGAGATGCGATGCTTAGCCCTCTCTGAGTAGTGAGATCCGATGTTTAGCCCTCTCCTCTCTGGTTAGTGAGATGCGATGCTTAGCCCTCTCTGAGTAGTGAGATCCGATGTTTAACCTTCTCTGGGTAGTGAGATCTGATGTTTAGCCTTCTCTGGGTAGTGAGATCCGATGTTTAGCCTGCTCTGGGTAGTGAGATCCGATGTTTAGCCTTCTCTGGGTAGTGAGATGCGATGCTTAGCCCTCTCTGGGTAGTGAGATCCGATGTTTAATCTTCTCTGGGTAGTGAGATCTGATGTTTAGCCCTCACTGGGTAGTGAAATCCGATGTTTAGCCTTCTCTGGGTAGTGAGGTCTAGCCCTCGCGGAAAACGGCAACAACAACAACAACAAAAAAAAAGGAGTTCCCATGTTCATTCTCGCTAAAGAACATTTGGCCGAAAAGAAAAAGTCGAAAAGATAAAGTCGAAAAGCAAAAGCCGGAAAGAAAAAGCTGAAAAAACAAGCGGTAAAGAATGGCCATTACCCGGACACAATTATGAAACAAATCTGTGGCCAAGGATGTGTCGGGTCTAAAGACAAAATGTCGCACCTTTGCGTGAAAACTAGTGGACACTCATTTAGCAGCTGAACTAACATGAAAAACCATACATTTTTTGTGTTCGGGGATGCCTTTTTCCTCGATGTCAGGTATAATTTAAGGATAGCACTAACCCAGGTATAATTTAAGGATAGCACTAATTCAGGTATAATTTAAGAATAGCATTAACCAGGTATAATTTAAGGATAGCATTAAACCAGGTATAATTTAAGGATAGCACTAATTCAGGTATAATTTAAGGATAGCATTAACCAGGTATAATTTAAGGATATCATTAAACCAGGTATAATTTAAGGATAGCACTAATTCAGGTATAATTTAAGGATAGCATCAACCAGGTATAATTTAAGGATAGCATTAACCAGGTATAATTTAAGGATAGCAATAACCCAGGTATAATTTAAGGACAGCATTTAACCAGGTATAATTTAAGGATAGCACTAATCCAGGTATAATTTAAGGATAGCATTAAGCAGGTATAATTTAAGGATAGCATTAAACCAGGTATAATTTAAGGATAGCATTAACCAAGTATAATTTAAGGAGAGCACTAATCCAGGAATAATTTAAGGATAGCACTAAGCAGGTATAATTTAAGGATAGCATTAAACCAGGTATAATTTAAGGATAGAACTAATCCAGGTATAATTTAAGGATATCATTAAACCAGGTATAATTTAAGGATAGAACTAATCCAGGTATAATTTAAGGAAATCATTAAACCAGGTATAATTTAAGGATAGCATTAACTAGGTATAATTTAAGGATAGCAATAACCCAGGTATAATTTAAGGATAGCATTTAACCGGGTATAATTTAAGGATTGCACTAATCCAGGTATAATTTAAGGATAGCATTAACCAGGTATAATTTAAGGATAGCATTAAACCAGGTATAATTTAAGGATAGCATTTTACCAGGTATAATTTAAGGATAGCATTAACACATGTATAATTTAAGGATATCATTAATCCATGTATAATTTAAGGATAACATTAACACTGGTATAATTTAAGGACAGTATTAACCTAGGTAACATTTAAGGATATCATTAACTCAGGCATAACTTATAGATAACTTTAACCCAGGTATAATTTAAGATTGTTACACAGCAGTTACAACAATAACTTAAAAGGGGCGTTTCAGAACAGGAAAACTTGCGGAACAAGTCAATGACAAAAGAAGTGAGAAAGAGAGTTCATCGATGCTATATAGAGCCAAGTCTGACCTATGGAAGTGAATCGTGGACAGTAGACAAACAAATAAAAAGACGATTAGAAGCCACAGAGATGGGATTTCTCAGAAACAATTTTGAGAATTCCATTGACAGCCAAAAATATCAAAGAAGAAAACATAAAAAGGGAGATCATAAAAACATATGAAAGAAACAATCAACATTTTTCAGGTACATAATGGGAAGAGGACATTTGGAATTCGTTGTTACAACTGGCAAAATATAAGGAAAGAAAGATCGGAGACAACAAAGAAAGAAGATACTGAATATCTTAGTTTCGCAGTAATTAGCCAACACAGAGTTTATACGATGCACTGAGGACATAGAAATATGAAACAACACGAAAGCCTACTCCAGGCGAAATGGCACATAACATAACTTAAAAACCGTTTATTGCTTTTAAAACTAGCCAAAAGAGATTTGCTATCTGGATCTGAATATTCAAATATTGAAACCCATCTTCCTAAATATTGTTTATTATCTCTTCTTCACCGACGACCACCATTTGTTGTACATCTAGACTCGTCTACTACAAAAATACGTGTATAATTATGAACATTGCTCATACGCTGGCGTTCCATAAAAGTAAAAAATGAAACAAAATTCAGGATCCATCTTTTTCAGTTTTGTTTGAAAACAAACTTCTTCGTTTTTTTTCCTCCTGTTCTTCTACATGTCATTTTGGGATAAATTACTATATAGAAAACAATTTTTTACACTCTCTCTCTCTATCATCACAGACGTCATTATAACAAAATAAATATTTCGCTGAATATTAATAACGTGTAAATAGATAAATATATGTCAATTCAATTGTCGAATATTATTTTTTCACATTTTCCATAATTTTCCATAAATGACATAAATATGAAATCCGTTTTATATATATAGAAACGCCATATTTGTGTGTTTAATATTTGACATTCACACCTGTAAATATGCGTAGATTCTGACAGATGATCAAATATAATGCCATTTGTGACAGATAGACATTTAGAACACATGGAGATTCTTTATATTGCAGACAATTTAATTGACAAGAAGGATTCTAGGAATTCATGATGCAGAAAAAGGATCAAGGACAGAATGAGATGCTAGGATAAACGGAGTGGTGGTTCCATGGGGTGGTGAAATAATAACGCAACAGGATAATATAATGATAACTGTTAATTTATGAGAAATGTAAAGTAAACACGCAAACAAAAACAATTAATTGGCAAGGCAAGACATGAGGATTGCAATAACACAAAATGGCAGATAATTATATATATACAATATGCATACATACATATACAATGATATATCTGATTTATCAGAATAATTATACAAAAAAACAGTTTAGCAGGAGGGAACATGTTACAGTTTGTCAAATGCGAATACGGTAACATGCGTTAAATATGAATCGAAATAATGCTGGCAAAACAACCTAACCGCCGAGCAACTACAACACTTGACTCAAGAACATGCCAATCAGCACAAAGAGACATCTTATACAATGTATATGTATCCCATACTGTGTTAGCGGTGCCAAACATGGCCACTCACTCGTCAGAGAAGATATTTAGTCACCACAGAAATGAAACGTTTGAGAAATGCTGTAAGTGTGACCCGAATAGACAAGGCCAGAAACAAGGGTATAAGAGAAAGAACTAAAAAAAAAAAAAAAAAAAAACTAAGAGACATGCTTTCGTCTGTCATTCTGGGAACAAATAGAATGGTTTATTCACCATGAGAGAATGTCTATTGATACAATCACTCAAGGCAGTCACAGAAAGAGAAGGGCATATATTTCGAGAGTCCCAGGTTACGTTGGACTGATAACATCAGAGAAATCTGCAACATCGTGAAATAGCAATGGTTGAGGCTGCCAGTGGAGCAACGAGAAGAACATTGTTTCTCCCTCGTCAACCGAAGCGATAAAAAGAGGAAGGCAAGAAGAAGCAACATCAGAAGACCATCTGCTCCAGACTTGTCACGTCCTCTGATGAAGATAAAGTACTTTTGTGGCCGGTGTTATATCTAGATAAGCTGTATTGAGGTGTTCCCTAGCATCGAGTTGACCATTTCTTTCTTGAATCTGTTAAGTTTAATATATGAAAATGCACATTGAAGAAATACAAATATGATGTTCATTATAGGTAAGTAAGTACAGAGCCCCCGTCACGCCAAGTGACGTATAGGGAATGTGGTGTTAGTGACCATAAATTTTACAGACCTTCGGCACATGATTTATGGGGTAATGTGGTCGGTATTACGCCCGTGCCGCTTTACATTCCCAGAAAAAATCCGGTACCCATTTAAGGCTGGGTGAACACGAAAGTCGCCGGTTGTGATCGAACCCTACCTCTTTTCCTTTCGTTCACTAACCACTGAGCTATCGCGGCTCCCGTTTAGTATAGGTACCACATGTAAACACAGACACATGGTTGAGAAATAGAACTGGAAACACTGAGACAAAACTGAAATGTTTTCTGTGACTGAAATTCATTGCGTTGTAGCGCAAGACATGACGATCATATTGCCTCAAATTTTGGTTATATACCTGGAGTGTTAGATAATTTCAGCGAAAGCAGAGGGTAGAAAAACAATTCTACCTTGCCTGCAATATCTTGGTACGATCGTAGTTGCTAACTTATGTTCGACAATGACGTTTCAGTTCTTTTTATATCTAAGTTGGCTGAGAATTCACATACCTCACATCATGCATGCACAACGCTACATATATTATTATACGCTGTCGTTCACATTCCAGTTGAGGCAACATTTGTTTCTGAACTTAGACTCTCGAAAGTCATCCAACCTCTGTAAACAGTTCATGGAAGTAAAGGCAGCGAAGAAGGGACCTGGCCACCCCACGTCATGAAGTTACTACCAACAGTACTTCACTAATCAACGGCGATTGCTACGGGACTGCCTTTATCTTTATCAATTACTTTACCTATAATGACAGGGAACCACAGATATTTGAATAAATAACGAACGAATCAATCAACACCGTGGCGAACAAGGGCTGTCTTAAGAACATGACTAGCAAAAATATACAAGATCCCCTCCAGATGTGGTCAGTAACGGGCTCGCTAATTACTGTACGAGATCCCTCCACATGTGGTCAGTAACGGGCTCGCTAATTACTGTACGAGATCCCTCCACATGTGGTCAGTAACGGGCTCGATAATTACTGTACGAGATCCCTCCACATGTGGTCAGTAACGGGCTCGCTAATTATTGTACGAGATCCCTCCAGATGTGGTCAGTAACGGGTTCGCTAATTGCTGTACGAGATCCCTCCACATGTGGCCAGTAACGGGCTCGATAATTACTGTACGAGATCCCCTCCACATGTGGTCAGTAACGGGCTCGCTAATTACTGTACGAGATCCCTCCACATGTGGTCAGTAACGGGTTCGCTAATTACTGTACGAGATCCCTCCACATGTGGTCAGTAACGGGCTCGCTAATTACTGTACAAGATCCTCTCCAGATGTGGTCAGTAACGGGCTCGCTAATTACTGCACGAGATCCCTACATATGTGGTCAGTAACGGGCTCGCTAATTACTGTACGAGATCCCTACACATGTGGTCAGTAACGGGCTCGCTAATTATTGTACGAGATCCCTACACATGTGGTCAGTAACGGGCTCGCTAATTACTGTACGAGATCCCTACACATGTGGTCAGTAACGGGCTCGCTAATTACTGTACGAGATCCCTACACATGTGGTCAGTAACGGGTTCGCTAATTACTGTACGAGATCCCTACACATGTGGTCAGTAACGGGTTCGCTAATTACTGTACGAGATCCCTCCACATGTGGTCAGTAACGGGTTCGCTAATTACTGTACGAGATCCCACCACATGTGGTCAGTAACGGGCTCGCTAATTACTGTACGAGATCCCTCCACATGTGGTCAGTAACGGGCTCGCTAATTACTGTACGAGACCTCTCCACATGTGGTCAGTAACGGGCTCGCTAATGACTCAGCGATATTTGGATGTCACTGACACTGAAAGAATAATTATGGAACATCCCGTACAGAACCAAACATTTCCAGCGAAGAACAAACAGAAGACTTATTAGGCCAATGCTACTGCAGTTCTAGAACATTTATGTAAAATTAAAGGTTCCCTCCACGCCTTGCTAAGCGTATGGGGAATATGGTGTTAGTGACTATATTTTTCTATGACCACGGCAAATATTTGGTTGATGTGGCCGGTATCACACCAGGCCGCCGTTACTTCCCATAAAAATCTCTGGTACCTAATTTTAGAGATTGGGTGAACCCCGGAGCCTTGTCAATCTGAAAATAAATATCCGCCACTTTTGGGGTAATCGAATTCGGACTCTTCTGTTCAGGAAGCGAGCACACTAACCACTCAGCCACCGAGGCTCCATACAATTATGACAGTGTCATTAATCTTGGGACTCCCAATGATTTTTTTGTTGTCAAAAACTGTATGACTTCTACATAGGAAGCTGAAGTATATTTAGTTAAGAGAATTTCGAAACTGTAATTGTGTGTAAAGTATTTGGAGTTAAAGAAACTAAAAGAAAGTGTGAGGCTGTTAAAAACAAAGCTTAGAAAAACAATGTCAGAAAGCGATGTTATCGAACTAATTTTAAAGAATTAAACAGTCCGGGCAGACAACTAGTTTGAAATACAACCAGACATCACCAACATACAAGATGAAAAAACATCGGCTACAAAATGAAAGGAAAACTATGGAAAAGATGGAAATACATCATCAGAGAGTCATAAATTGAAAATGGCATCTTAAGTTTAGGGTCAAGGCAAAGAGGTGCACATCATCATCAAGTACCGTGCCTACTGGCGTAGGTGATCATGTCTCTCCACAACTTTCGATCTCGGCAGCTATTTATCATTTCTGTTGTTGACCTTCTGCCAAGCCATTCTCTTAAGCTGTCTGATATTTGTTCTCTTTGCTTCCCTCTATCTCTTCAAAATGCACATAAATGCATCAAAATACGAAGCTGTAGTGAAGATAACAGCGAGGAGAAATGAAAATATATAAACACACACACATATAAACATATATAAATGGTATGATTAAACCTTCACGTAATAAGTGGACACCATAAACCAGAACGACGTTTCGCGCAAAGGCCTTCAGCAGGAAAAAACTTACAACAAACGTACAAATATACTAGAGTGAACACGTAGGACGATATACAAACATAGAGTAGCAGCGGCATTGTACTAGTAGGGTCAAGGCAGAGAAACTATATTTGTTCGTGTGTTGTACGTTTATACCTGTTGAAGACCTTTGCGTCGAAACGTCGTTCTGATTTGTGGTGTCCACTTGTGACGTGAAGTTTTAACTATACCATTTTTTCCATATATTTTAATTCATCTCTCCATCGTAAGCTTATTGTGTAAAACACGAATTGTCCAGAGAGCGACATACACTTCCTACCTGCAACATCTCACGGAATAATCAGTATGTCTAAGGAAGACTAAGGTACACGCATATATCAGTACGTATCTTCATATTACTGAAGCGATCTGCCATGTGTCTTATGTTTAAATTTTCCTCAAATCTGATTACGTTTCTTGAAATTCTGAAACAGGTCGACAATAAAAGGCCTTGAATTTAATACAAATAAAACATAGAACATGCCTCAAGAAAGAACCTGCAATCTGTTTTTTGGAAAAAAAAACAATCATAAATAGTATTTGACATCTGAGAATTAAACTGGAAATTAACTTAAAAAAGAAAAAAAATAGATATATATAGAAGAGAACTCACATTCACGCACTGAGACTTATACAACTGAAGAAAGGAAAGGTAGAAAGGAGCGAGAGAGAGAGAGAGAGAGTTATATATATATATATATATATATATATATATATATATATATATACATACATATACATGCATATGTATATATATATATATATATATATATATATATATATATATATATATTGACTTTTCGAGCCGTAACCGGCCCATAGGGCGTAGACCAAGATACACCTTCTCCTATATGAATTTTTGTTCTAGCAGTTTTCTTTTAAAGATATTTTATCAAATCTCGCCATCTGTCTCTGTTCTGTGCAAGCAGTTCTATCTCATTGAGGGAGCCGATTCCTGCTGCTCTTGCCTCTCTCATCAATGTTCTTCTCAGTGTCTCCCTGGGTCTTCCTCTTTTTCTTTGACCTGTTGTTTCCCATATGAGGGCTTGCTTTGCTATTAGATTATTGTCTCTTCTCATCACATGTCCAACGTATGACCATCGTCTTTTCTTTATTACTGAAGATATTAGTGGTTATATATGTATATATATATATATATATATATATATATATATATATATATATATATATATATATATATATGAAATGAAATGAGACCTCCTATGATATTTAAAATTAAAATTATTGAAGCACAATTAATATAATCAAATGCATTTAATCGAACAAAAACCAAATTAAACATAAATATATGAAACATATTAATAATTTTCTACGTTACAATCGAAGACAGGACCTTACATGTTATTAAAGACGAGATGAAATACGCGTTTTCCTGGATTAGTTAGCTAATATAATTTGCAGATTTAAAAAGTAATTGAATCATATATTTAAGAGCATGTTTTGATTCGCTAAGTATTGTTAGATATTCCAATTAGGTGGCTATTTCTTTGAATTTATATTTACATTAAAAGCATTCATTTTATACAGAAATTAATACAACGAAATACATAAATATGACGTTTCTATTGATTGGTTACTAGGTGGAAAAAGAAAATATGAAATGCACGAAGGAGACCATACATATGAGTTTAAAAATACATGAGACCTGCAAGAACTAGCAGAAGAAATTCCCTGGTGGAGAACAAATGTTTCTTGAGTTAACTAAAGGAACATGGTGGTAATGCTAATTTGCAATACTGAGAAATCATTTCGCTTAACTCTTACCGTACGGAAGCTTTTTATCAATGCAACGGAACAGATTTCAGAGGCAACATTTTGCATGGTTCTAAGAATCATCCACATATTTATATTCTTCTAACATATAACATATTATATATGCATTTTTAGATAATTGAACAATGTATTAGATTTCACCAATACCAAGATGATTCAAGACATATACAAAGAATATGGTTTGATGACGGTTCACACTAATCAAATTGAGAGTGCCACACAGTGTGTCGAAACGTACAAAAAGAGTTACGCAAGTTGCTATTTCTTAGTGTTTCCATTTCCAACTCCCCTTTATTCTCTCTAGCTATTTCTTTATCTCGGAGTTTCTGTCTCTCCCTCTATCTATCTCACTCTCTCTCTCTCTTTCTCTCTCGCTCTCTTTATGGCTGGTTCATTCATCTGAAGTCACTGTCAACTGTTATTCTTTCACGTACCATTTTTTGTACATATATTTTCTTCGATATTTCTTCCAAATTCTCTCATCTAATCCCACTCTCTCTCCGCCCCCCCCCTCTCTTCAATTAGTCATCAAATAGTCAGGTCAGAGTAAGAGATAAATATAACCTGGGATCACACAGTGCTGAAGGTTACACATTAATACATCACACAAGGTGTTAGATTTGCAAACAATTGACTCGTTTACTCTCACTGACAATTCTCTACTAAAATATCACCAAATATAAACATTAATGCAGCTGGAAAATTAACATTTTATGTGATGTCACGAATTGGAACCACTTCTATAAAATATCAATTCTATGAATGTGGTGAATGTAGTAGTAGACTTTCATGGCATCGAAGTGAATGTAGTAGACTTTCATGGCATCGAAGTGAATGTAGTAGACTTTCATGGCATCGAAGTGAATGTAGTAGACTTTCATGGAATCGAAGTGAATGTAGTAGACTTTCATGGAATCGAAGAGAATTTAGTAGACTTACATGGCATAGAAGTGCATGAAGTAGATTTTCATGGCATTGTTGTGAATGTAGTAGATTTTCATGACACTGAGGACAATATAGTAGATTGTCATGGCATCAAAGTGATTGTAGTAGATTTTCCAGGCATAGCAGTGAATGTAGTAGATTTTTAAGGTATCGAAATGAATGTAGATTTCTGGACATCTTCACACACACAAATGCTGAAACATATATTCTTCTTAAAATTGCAACTAAAGAACCACCTTATGACGAAAATATGCAGCTGTGCATGATAGACCCTCATCTTTTTACGACATTCTATTTTCGCCTGTATTATTCTTAGTAAATGCCATTTGTCCCTTCGTTTAAGATTGCCCTTTAACCCCGTTTAAGTTTAATGCTCTAACCCTTAACTTTATGACAGTACATGCCTCTGGGCATCATATACTATACCTAATGTTCGCAGTAACCAGATGAACATTATTTACCTCCAAATCGCAACAACTAACAACATGCGAATTCAAAAGAATAAGAAAATCTGTAAACAAAACTAGAAGAGATAAGGTTAGAAATGAGGCTTTCAAAATGATAGTGTGTGTTACACCAGCTATTGACTTCAGGAGAAGCAATGAATTGAATGGTTTGTGCATCTGATTAGAATGAAATCCAGCCTCCTTGCAGCTCGAGCGTATTACATGAAAACATCCATAAAACTGAGCAAAGGGGAAACCCACAAAGAGATGGATAGATGGAATCAAAGAGACGTTAAGTAAATATTAGTCGATGTTACATAACTAACGGTGGACGCGATAGCTCAACGCGTAGTGAAATTCACTACAAAGGACAAGAGGTCGGGTTCAAACCTAATCGACGGTCTCCAGATTCACCCAGCCTGAAATAGGTGCCGGATTTTTTTCTGGGAAAGTAAAGCGGCACGGGCGTAATGCTGACCACATTATCCCAAAAAATCATGGGCCGAAGGTTTGTATAAAATTGGTCCTGGAAACAAAGTCTGGTCAAGTCAGTATTGATTGAAGGGGGAAGACAAATCTGGAACTCAAAAACGTCTCGATGAAGTCGGATATTTTGGACAGAAAGACGTAAATATAACAACGACGCTGCAAACCACAACACAATACATCTACCCTCAGGGCGGACGATGAGAAAGACTAGTTGGACGAACGTCGAAATAAATAAAGCAAGAAAAACAGAGACATTTATCGATCGAAACGATGGCTTATAACTAAGAATAGTGCCAAGTGATTAAAGTTCTATTAGAACTCTATATTTGTTTCTTATTCTGTTTTGGTAATCTCTATAACAGCAGTCCACCTCTAGTTTAATCTGCTCTAAACGACATGTTTAAATCCCTAACTCCAAACAATTACGCAATCACTGGCTTCGAACAGAGCGTGAAGACATAAAGGAACAACAGAGATTGCAAATAGAAGTTAGCATGCTTTAGTAGAAACAGCAAATACAGACAGCAATATTGCGCTCGGGACTTTTATTTGCGCCGTTCAGTAACCATCGATTGTTTACATACACACGGGGTAGCTATGTACTTTTCTGGTTATATTTGCAGGTGACGCTGGAGGGGAATAGTTCAAGCAATTGTAGGAGGCTGTTTGAGCGATGCTGTAAGAATTTGTTGGAACGGATTTCTTAGAAATTAAAGATAAATGATTTTAAGAATTTAAAGCTGTTTGAGTTATTTCATATTAATTGAACTTCATATAGAAGAAATATCAAGACGTAGATTTAATAAACATTAAGTAGAGCTATATTAATCAGAAATAGAATCAAATGCATTTATTAAAATTAATTGGATTTATTTTAAAAAAAAACAGGAAGCACCTGTTAGCAGTAAATATTGAATTGGTTTACAAAGGCAAAGGCGTAATTAAGAGATACACATAGCATACATAGGACACCAATTTATAAACACGAAAAAAAATGGATTGACGGAATATTAGAAACACTAGGAAACATAACAATAGCAAAGGAACAGAAGAGCAAATTGCCGGCAAATTTTATATCGCCTCAACGCCCAAAAGACTAAAGAGGAAGGAAAGGAGAAGAATACGATTATATATAATATATATATAGTTTCATTAGAATACAAACTATTGGATATATATAAAGCAGATATACACATACAATATATATATATATATAATATGTATTGAAGGTAAGTTTATTACATGACATACATATTGGACTGATATAACATAAGTTGTAGCTATATTTGGATATTTATATAACTTCAATAGAAAAACAAGCATAGCGGATAGAAATATGTAACATAGCCGTAAATATATCAGATACAGACAGTGGGATCATTTGACGAATGTTTAGACGGACAGTTTGAGATGAGACTTGTCCTTATATTCTGAGAGGATGTGAACAAGAAAGTGACTCTAGGGCAGTCCGTGATGACGTCGTTGGATTAAATAAGTCAGCGACTAGGCTGAGTAGGGGATCTCGGTAACCTAGTTGGGAAAACAACCCGATTGGACTACCGACGTTCGGACAATCCATGTTCGATTACCGCTGGAAGTGTGAGTTGTGCTCGTGGTTGGAAAAATAATACCCCCACGGTCGACCCAGCCGTTGGCAGAAATGGGTGCCAGGGTATTACCCTGAGAAGGTGAGGAATGTCGCCTCGCATCGTGAGTTTCGATGCTTGAAGCGACACTATCCAGAAATCTCCGAACATTTCTGGATAGGCGGCCGATCACATATGGGTGTAAACTCGCGTGCCAAGGCGCCGGTTCAAGATCGTACTTTACTTTTACCTTTAGGCTGAGTAGCATGATATTAATAAGGAGCATAGTGACTAACCAACAAAGCAACAATCTAACTAACCAACCAGCTAATTAACTAACTAACCAACCAGCTAATTAACCAACTAACCAACCAAGCAACAAACTAACTAACCAACCAGCTGATTAACTAACTAACCAACCAAGCAATAAACTAACTAACCGACCTGCTAATTAACTAACTAACCAACCAAGAAACAATCAAACAAATTAACTAACCAACCAGCTAATTAACTAACTAACCAACCAAACAACAAACTAATTAACCAACCAGCTAATAACCTAACTAACCAACCAAACAACAAATTAACTAACCAACCAGCTAATTAACTAACTAACCAACCAAACAACAAATTAACTAACCAACCAGCTAATTAACTAACTAACCAACCAAACAACAAATTAACTAACCAACCAGCTAATTAACTAACTAACCAACCAAACAACAAATTAACTAACCAAACAACAAATTAACTAACCAACCAGCTAATTAACTAACTAACCAACCAAGCAACAAACTAACTAACCAACCAGCTAATTAACTAACTAACCAACCAAGCAACAAACTAAGTAAGCAACCAGCTACTTAACTAACTAACCAAGCAAGCAACAAACTAACCAACCATCTAATTAACTAACTAACCGACCAAGCAACAAACTAACTAACCAACCAGCTAATTAACTAACTAACCAACCAAGAAACAATCTAATAAATTAACTAACCAACCAGCTAATTAACTAACCAACCATCCAAGCAACAAGCTAAATAACCAACCTGCTAATTAACTAACTAACCAACCAAGAAACAAACTAACTAACCAACCAGCTAATTAACTAACTAACTAACCAACCAGCTAATTAACTAACTAACCAACCAGCTAATTAACTAACTAACTAACCAACCAGCTAATTAACTAACTAACTAACCAACCAGCTAATTAACTAACTAACCAACCAGCTAATTAACTAACTAACCAACCAGCTAATTAACTAACCAACCAACCAAGCAACAAAATAATCAACCTGCTAATTAACTAACTAACCAACCAAGAAACAAACTAATTAAAAGGGAAAATGTAGGCATACATGGGTGAAGAAGCTAACAAAAGAAAATAAAGTTGATAGTAAACGGTGAATGTTTGCGAAGAGTTAATTGAGAGAAAGAGAGAGAGAGAGAAAGGGGGGGGGGAGAGATTGAGATATATATATATATATATATATAAATGGAGAAACAGAGAAAAAGATAGAAAGGATGAGAGATGAAAGTAGTGGATGAGTGTTGGATCGAAGTTTGAGTGGAAATATCAGTGAACGTCAAAGCGGGAAAGTGTTCGTAAGTAGTAGAGAGTAAGTGGACAGAATCGGGGGGGGGGGGGGGGGGGGGGGGGGGGGGGAACGTGGATATTGAATAATCGTGCTAAAAGTTAACCTGGAGAGAGGAAGCACATTGTGAAATGGAAAAGTGAGTGGACGAATTAGAAGGTGATCGAAGAAATATAAAGGTGAGTGGATGAAATATAAAGAAATAATCGACGAAGAAATTATAGCCAGAAGAGGATTATTAAAAGAGTAAAGGAACGTTTTTAATTGCAGCTACACCAGTGGTCGAACAGCATGTTTAGATAGCTGTTCTTTCAACATGAACTCATTCTTTCCCCGTTCCCCGTTACTCCTCATCCTAACTTCTCATCTTCCTCCTCCTTCTCCTCAGTATTATCCATCTCGGCTCGCAACTACTGTTGTCTAGATTCTCCGACAAGAAAGCCGCATGAAAACAGACACACGATTTTAAGCCAACACTCGAACAAGAAGAGGGCTTTGTCCTCGTAATTTCTATCTAATTTCTCGCTGTGTATACAACTCTTGTGAAATAACGTTTTTCTTCTATCTGGCCTTAATCGGTCTCGAAGCCTGGAATAAATACAATGACTCACTAATGATCTAGAGTGATATTTAATAGAGCTAATGGGTAGAATACTTGTGCACAGTAAAGCAGCGTAACCGTAAGTTGTTATTTGTGTTTAGTTGTTTCCCTTGTGCGCTATTTCAGTTCTATAACACTTGCAGAGTTTCCCCTCTTTGCTGTAAAAGAAATTTCTTGTTGATTTCTTTTTCTTTCTTTGAAAAAAAAAATGTGTAGAAATACAATATAAATGGATCTTGTTTGTGGGAATTATTGTGCAAATAAAAACATACGTTATTTAACTAATTATGTCTGTGAGCTTTCTATTCATTCTGTCATTAATTCCTTCCATTAATTTGTCATTAAACCTCATAATATGAAACAGAGGTTACAAGTCGAGATAATAATGACGAAAACGATGACGCTAATTATTAGTATTGTGATAACAACTAAAGCTAAAAGCGCAGGTACTGTAGTGATAAGTGCAACATCTGAAATCATCATCATCATCATCAAGTACCTGGCCTACTAGCGTAGGTGATCATGTCTCTCCACAACTTTCGATCTCGGCAGCTATTTATCATTTCTGTTGTTGACCTTCTGCCAAGCCATTCTCTTAAGCTGTCTGTTATTTTTTTCTCTTTGCTTCCCTCTATCTCTTCGTCCCTCAATTTTTCCAGTTGTTACAATATATTCCAATTGTTCTCTTCTCATTACATGGCTAAAAAAATGATGATTGTTTCTTCCTAATATTGGAAATTAGCTCTCTTTTTGCTTTGACTTCTCCCAAAACATCTTCATTACTCTTCTTAGCTGTCTATGGTACTCTCAACATTCTTCTGTAAAACCACATTTCTACAGACTCCAGTGATTTTCTTGTCTGTTTTCCTATTGTCCATGATTCGCATCCATATGTTAAGACTGGCTTTACATAACATTTAAGAACTATTTTTCTTGTTTCTATTGTCAAAAAAGGATTGCATAGTATCTTCCTCATTTTTTGGAAAGCTGCTTTTGCCTGCGTCATTCTTCATCTCACCTCTTTTGTACATCTTCCGTCTCAGGTTAACAAAGTTCCCAAATATCTGAAATACTTGGGCACAATAATAACATCAGGTGGAAGATGCAAAACAGAAATAAAAAGCAGAATAGCTCAGGCCAAAATAGCATTTCAGAAAATGAAAAATGACTTATGCAACACTTCTATATCAATAGAAATGAGAAAGAGAGTTCATCGGTGCTATATAGAACCAATTTTGACCTATGGAAGCGAATTATGGACAGTAGACAAACAAATTAAAAGACCATTAGAAGCCACAGAGATGGGATTTTTCAGAAGAATGTTGAAAGTTCCCTGGATAGCTAAAAAGACCAATGAGGAAGTTCTCAAAGAGACCAACACAAAAAGGCAGCTCCTAAAAAACATCAGAAACAAACAATCAACATTTTTCGGACACATCATGAGGAGAGGAAAGTTTGAATACTTGGTTACAACTGGTAAAATAAAAGGAAAGAGAGATCGCGGACGACAAAGAGAGAAAATACTGGATAGCTTGGTGTCATGGCATGGAAAACAGTCAACAACGGAACTGATACGATGCACTGTAGATAAAAGCTTGTGGAAGGACATGATCGCCTACACCAACCGGCATGGCACATGATAATGACTGTAGTGATGTTTGCGTTCAGTATGTTGACTAGCGGGTACCAGTGAATGTAGTACCAACAGACAGACAATGGAGATCGGTAGGTTACGTGCTCATAAGGTAATCAGACAATAGACTAGAAAATTTCTTGAAGCCACATATATGTCCTTTTACAGCAGAATGTTCAGAATACTAGCTATAAAGAGTAAAGATAACGCTCTAGAAGTGACCACAGCAATAATAAAAAAAATTGATTTCCTAACATTCTTCTACTGTTCATCTCATAACTCTAGAGGCAGTGGGTCATTACAGATAGTCTCTCTCTCTCTCTCTCTCTCTCTCTCTCTCTCTCTCTCTCTCTCTGCGATCAAGACTCAATTAGAATAGGATTCCAGATTCTCTCATGAAGCCAGCTGTCTAAGTGAATCGATTGCCTCATATAGTTTCTCTTCCAGGGAGGTGAGTGTGGACCACATTGCTCTTCTCAGGTCTGTGTACTGGAGGCAATCCTGTAGAACATGTTTTGAAGTCATATTGTCCAGTGTACAGTGACATATGCTGGTTGTACCTATTTTGAATTTGGTGAACATGTGATTTTTCATTCTATTGTGGCCAGTGGATAGGCGTAGTATGATGATTTGATCCCACCTTGATAGTTGGTGGTATCCGTCACTCTCGTTATGCTTTGGGTGTTCTCGTTTCCATTTTTCATGGAAGTGACCTTTGAGGATGGATTTGGCTTCATCATAACTGAGCGTCAACGTTCTTCATTTCTTTCTTTCTTCAGTCATTCTTTGAGACTCTGCTTGTCCATTGTGACATTAGAAGCAAAAAGATGCATATGCTTTTAGGGACGTAATATGAAGGAAACAGCTAAAAGTATATTTTGACAGCTAGGAAAACTGAAGGAAGAAGCGATAGAGAGAAAGAAAGGGAAACAAATATCAGGCATTTAAAAAGAATAGTTTGTAGGAATTAATGAACCGAAGTGATAAACTATCTGCAGATATATTATATTATTAGATTATTATACATGAGCTGATAGACTGATGACTTATATATGAGTTGATAGACATGGTCACCTATATATGAGTTGATAGACATGATCACATATATATGAGTTGGTAGACATGATCACATATATATGAGTTGATAGACATGGCTACTTACATATGAGTTGATAGACATGATCACATATATATGAGTTGATAGATATGATCACATATATGAGTTGATAGACATGATGACATATACATGCGTTGATAGACACGATCACATATATATGAGTTGATAGACATGATCACATATATATGAGTTGATAGACATGATCACATATATATGAGTTGATAGACATGATCACATATATATGAGTTGATAGACACGATCACATATATATATATATATATATATGAGTTGATAGACACGATCACATATATATGAGTTGATAGACATGGTCACATATATATGAGTTGATAGACATGGTCACATATATATGAGTTGATAGACACGATCACATATATATGAGTTGATAGACACCATCACATATATATGAGTTGATAGACACGATCACATATATATGAGTTGATAGACACGATCACATATATATGAGTTGATAGACATGATCACATATTAATGAGTTGATAGACATGATCACATATATATGAGTTGATAGACATGGTCACATATATATGAGTTGATAGACATGATCACATATATATGAGTTGATAGACATGGTCACATATATATGAGTTGACATGATAGACATGGTCACATACACTAGCTGGCACAGTACATGATGTTGATGACGTATTATACATCACGCGAAATCCCCCTCCCCCCCAACCCCCTTTTACCCCTGTCGCCGACTTGTCCTTTTTCAGTCAAATCTCCATCTCCACACACAAAAAATAAAAAAATAAATAAAAAATCAGCAAATGGGGGATCTAGATATAACAAGATCAAGTGAATCGACCCTTGTCATGTTGGGTGGCACCTGCGGTCTAACCTTGAAGACCTAGTCTAATGTTTGCATTAATTGTGTCTACCCAAGACATAAACAGCAGCCACCCTTCCCGTTACTGAAATGAAACAAGTAACTACTGCTCTATAATGTACGTTCAGTAGTTGTACTCTTGTTGCTGCAAATATATCATCACAAACGACTAGTAACGACGCAGGCATCGAATAGTAACGAATCAACCAGCATTCACAGAACAACGAAAGGGTTTTTTCCTTCTTCTAGTAAATGACTCAATAGTTCATTTCCGAAACGATAATGTGCATTATGTAGCAAATCCATGCATTCGGTCGATACTACTTTGCATATGACGTCATTGCGATAAGAATTATTGGCCGGCGACGTAGTTAATTTCTAGAAAGTCGAAAAGAAATAAAAAGAATAGGTGAAAAGGAAGAAGAAGATGGTGATAATGATGATGATGATGATGATCATGATGATGATGACGTATTTAAACTTCTCCTTTGTCAAAATTATAATTGGAAGTTTTACTTGAAAGTAGTCTCTTTTCAAACTTTTGGTTCGGCTATGGTAGATTGTTGCAATAGTGTTAAACCGAACAAAGAGTAGATTGTTGCAATAGTGGTAAACTGAACAAAGAGTAGATTGTTGCAATAGTGGTAAACTGAACAAAGAGTAGATCGTTGCAAAAGTGGTAAACTGAACAAAGAGTAGATCGTTGCAATAGTGGTAAACTGAACAAAGAGTAGATCGTTGCAATAGTGGTAAACTGAACAAAGAGTAGATTGTTGCAATAGTGGTAAATTGAACAAAGAGTAGATCGTTGCAATAGTGGTAAATTGAACAAAGAGTAGATCGTTGCAATAGTGGTAAACTGAACAAAGAGTAGATTGTTGCAATAGTGGTAAACTGAACAAAGAGTAGATCGTTGCAATAGTGGCAAACTGAACAAAGATTAGATTGTTGCAATAGTGGTAAACTGAACAAAGAGTAGATCGTTGCAATAGTGGTAAACTGAACAAAGAGTAGATCGTTGCAATAGTGGTAAACTGAACAAAGAGTAGATCGTTGCAATAGTGGTAAACTGAACAAAGAGTAGATCGTTGCAATAGTGGTAAACTGAACAAAGAGTAGATCGTTGCAATAGTGGTAAACTGAACAAAGAATAGATTGTTGCAATAGTGGTAAAATGAACAAAGAGTAGATCGTTGCAATAGTGGTAAACTGAACAAAGAGTAGATTGTTGCAATAGTAGTAAACTGAACAAAGAGTAGATCGTTGCAATAGTAGTAAACTGAACAAAGAGTAGATCGTTGCAATAGTGGTAAAATGAACAAAGAGTAGATCGTTGCAATAGTGGTAAACTGAACAAAGAGTAGATTGTTGCAATAGTGGTAAAGTTAACAAAGAGTAGATCGTTGCAATAGTGGTAAACTGAACAAAGAGTAGATTGTTGCAATAGTGGTAAAATGAACAAAGAGTAGATTGTTGCAATAGTGGTAAAATGAACAAAGAGTAGATTGTTGCAATAGTGGTAAAATGAACAAAGAGTAGATCGTTGCAATAGTGGTAAACTGAACAAAGAGTAGATTGTTGCAATAGTAGTAAA
Organism: Megaustenia siamemsis; assembly: GCA_032433765.1. Lineage (NCBI taxonomy): Eukaryota > Metazoa > Mollusca > Gastropoda > Stylommatophora > Ariophantidae > Megaustenia > Megaustenia siamemsis. Next base: position 40,247,895 of record JAVIAB010000126.1, read on the forward strand.
TTGCAAAAATGGTATATTGTTGCAATAGTGGTAAATTGATCAAAGGATAGATTGTTGCAATAGTGGTAAAATGAACAAATGGTAGCTTGTTGCAGTAATGGTAAATTTAACAAAGGATAGATTGTTGCAATAGTGGTAAATTGAACAAATGGTAGATTGTTGCAATAGTAGTAAATTGAACAAAGGGTAGATTGTTGCAATAGTGGTAAAATGAACAAATGGTAGATTGTTGCAATAGTGGTAAATTGAACAAAGGGTAGATTGTTGCAATAGTGGTAAAATGAACAAAGGGTAGATTGTTGCAATAGTGGTAAAATGAACAAAGAGTAGATTGTTGCAATAGTGATAAATAGAACAAAGGGTAGATTGTTGCAATAGTGGTAAATGAACAAGGGTAGATTGTTGCAATGGTGGTAAAATGAACAAATAGTAGATTGTTGCAATAGTGGTAAATAGAACAAAGTGTAGATTGTTGCAATAGTGATAAATAGAACAAAGGGTAGATTGTTGCAATAGTGGTAAATTGAACAAAGTGTAGATTGTTGCAATAGTGGTAAATGAACTAAGTGTAGATTGTTGCAATAGTGGTAAATTGAACAAAGGGTAAATTGTTGCAATAGTGGTAAAGTGAACAAAGGGTAGATTGTTGCAATAGCAGTAAAGTGAGCAATGGGTTGATTGTTGCATTAGCGGTAAAGTGAGCAATAGGTAGATTGTTGCATTAGCGGAAAAGTGAGCAATAGGTAGATTGTTGCAATAGTGGTAAAGTGAGCAAAGGGTAGATTGTTGCAATAGTGGTAAAGTGAGCAAAGGGTAGATTGTTGCAATAGCGGTAAAGTGAGCAAAGGGTAGATTGTTGCAATAGCGGTAAAGTGAGCAAAGGGTAGATTGTTGCAATAGTGGTAAAGTGAGCAAATGGTAGATTGTTGCAATAGTGGTAAAGTGAGCAAAGGGTAGATTATTGCAATAGTGGTAAAGTGAGCAAAGGGTAGATTGTTGCAATAGTGGTAAAGTGAGCAAAGGGTAGATTGTTGCAATAGTGGTAAAGTGAGCAAAGGGTAGATTGTTGCAATAGTGGTAAAGTGAGCAAAGGGTAGATTGTTGCAATAGTGGTAAAGTGAGCAAAGGGTAGATTGTTGCAATAGTGGTAAAGTGAGCAAAGGGTAGATTGTTGCAATAGTGGTAAAGTGAGCAAAGGGTAGATGGTTGCAATAGCGGTAAAGTGAGCAAAGGGTAGATTGTTGCAATAGTGGTAAAATGAACAAATGGTAGATTGTTGCAATAGTGGTAAATTGAACAAAGGGTAGATTGTTGCAATAGTGGTAAAATGAACAAAGGGTAGATTGTTGCAATAGTGGTAAAATGAACAAAGAGTAGATTGTTGCAATAGTGATAAATAGAACAAAGGGTAGATTGTTGCAATAGTGGTAAATTGAACAAAGGGTAGATTGTTGCAATGGTGGTAAAATGAACAAATGGTAGATTGTTACAATAGTGGTAAATAGAACAAAGGGTAGATTGTTGCAATAGTGATAAATAGAACAAAGGGTAGATTGTTGCAATTTTGGTAAAATGAACAAATAGTAGATTGTTGCAATAGTGGTAAATGAACTAAGTGTAGATTGTTGCAATAGTGGTAAATTGAACAAAGGGTAAATTGTTGCAATAGTGGTAAAGTGAACAAAGGGTAGATTGTTGCAATAGCTGTAAAGTGAGCAATGGGTTGATTGTTGCATTAGCGGTAAAGTGAGCAATAGGTAGATTGTTGCATTAGCGGAAAAGTGAGCAATAGGTAGATTGTTGCAATAGTGGTAAAGTGAGCAAAGGGTAGATTGTTGCAATAGTGGTAAAGTGAGCAAAGGGTAGATTGTTGCAATAGCGGTAAAGTGAGCAAAAGGGTAGATTGTTGCAATAGCGGTAAAGTGAGCAAAGGGTAGATTGTTGCAATAGTGGTAAAGTGAGCAAAGGGTAGATTGTTGCAATAGTGGTAAAGTGAGCAAAGGGTAGATTATTGCAATAGTGGTAAAGTGAGCAAAGGGTAGATTGTTGCAATAGTGGTAAAGTGAGCAAAGGGTAGATTGTTGCAATAGTGGTAAAGTGAGCAAAGGATAGATTGTTGCAATAGTGGTAAAGTGAGCAAAGGGTAGATTGTTGCAATAGTGGTAAAGTGAGCAAAGGGTAGATTGTTGCAATAGTGGTAAAGTGAGCAAAGGGTAGATTGTTGCAATAGTGGTAAAGTGAGCAAAGGGTAGATGGTTGCAATAGCGGTAAAGTGAGCAAAGGGTAGATTGTTGCAATAGTGGTAAAGTGAGCAAAGGGTAGATGGTTGCAATAGCGGTAAAGTGAGCAAAGGGTAGATTGTTGCAATAGTGGTAAAGTGAGCAAAGGGTTGATGGTTGCAATAGCGGTAAGTGAACAAAGGGTAGATGGTTGCAATAGCGGTAAAGTGAGCAAAGGGTAGGTTGTTGCAATAGTGGTAAAGTGAGCAAAGGGTCGATTGCAGCTTAAACTCCAGTCGATCTGATCGAGCTAAAAATAAAATGGATGCCTGCTCAAAGACTTAATGAACATAACTGACAACAAGGAGAAGCACTGGCCCCATCACATTCAAATTATGTGTCCTATTAGTGCGGCTTAATAGTGAACTTTACTACAACTTCTATTTAAAACTGTCACATTTACTCTCTTTGGCCCTTGTTGATTCGAAACATAGAACAAATAAAGTTATAACGTACACATTTGTGCGTGTTTTTGTTCTGTTCCTTTCCATTGTTGATCTACTTTGCATCATAAACATTAACAAACATAAACATCGAGATAATGAAAATAAAGAGGAAAACTAAAGCGTGTAGGACATAGACGGCACTAGAAAAAAAAAAACAACTGTTGGTTATCAAAGTGATAATTCCCAGCACAATTTGGTTCTGGGAGTTTATAGCAATCACTTTATACCTGATATTTAGCTCCTATACGATATCTATCTATTTATAGACCTTTCGATCCGTAGCCGACCCATAGGTTTAGACCCAGATACTCTTTCTCTTATCAAATTTTTTTATTCCAGTAGTTTTCAATCCTTGTAAAAATCTTTTATCAAATCTCGTCCTTTGTCTCTGTTCTGTGCAAGCAACTCTATCGCATTGAGGGAGCCGATTCCTGCTGCTCTTGCCTCTCTGATCAATGTTCTTTTCAGTGTCTCTCCGGGTCGGCGTCTTTTCCTCTTACCTGTTGTTTACTTATTCGGTTATCATCTCTCCTCATCACATTTCCAACATATGACCATCGTCTTTTCTTGATTACTGAAGATATTAGTGGTTGATTGGCGATTTCTCTAATTCTAAACAATATACTGTGACGTAATATATATATATATATATATATATATATATATATATATATATATATATATATGGTCTATAGCTATTTGACAGTTGATTAGTAACAAGTAAACCCATGATTTATCTATAGTTTGTTAATGTAATCGTTTCTTAAGCTGAATGTAGCTTGACTGAACAAGTTCTCTCATCAGTAAATCGGCCATTATTAGATAGCACATTCGACGGTGTAATGAACAAGACATATTTGTGCTATCTGGTCTCGTCTCATTTCTCCTGCACTTTTTGTTTTCTGACTTTAGCATCAACGCATCCTGGAATGTTGCTGTGCAGTTTTCTTTTGTTCTCCATGTGTTATGATCTTGCCTAATTTTTCATATTTTCCCCTCGCTGAGAGGGAATTCCCTCAAGGAAGCACTGCAAACATCCGTATATCTCAGCACTGGTCTACTATTTGGCCTCTTCCCGCACTTTCGTTCCGCATACAATAATTATAATAATACAATACAATACAACAACACAACACAATACAATATAATATGAATATAATAAATGTAATGTAATAATGAATATATTGAATATATTGAATGGTTTAAATATATAAATATATATAATACAATACAAATCAATATGACTAATGAACCGACTTGACTCTCTCTGTCCCTTTCTGTCTCCCTCTCTTTGTCTGTCTCAATCATATATATATGTGTGTGTGTGTGTAATTTTCTCCATCTTATCAAACATATCAGATGTTATGGGAGTGTAGGATGATGAAAAATGTATGATGAGGAGATATGGAAGAATGGGAGAAGAATGAGTTCTTATTATTATCAAACGAGTCATTTACACTCTTTCATTGAAAAGCTGGCATCTGAAACATTTCGCAATGTTAACTGGCCCCTAACTGTGACGGTTCTGAGAACCATTGGTGACGGTACTTGAGGAATCCCATTGTTCTACGATCCAAAGGCAGATTGTTTTTTAGTTCCGTTATTTAAGTGGCCGACAACTGAGATCTCCTTCCGAAGTGTTTAAATTATGCAAGTCCTTTTGTTTGATTGACGCAGTGCTAAGTGCCTGGGATTTTCTTAGGTCAAAGGACAATTAAGTGCGTGTGTGTGTGTGTGTGTGTGTGTGTGTGTGTGTGTGTTTAGGTAAAAAAGCGGAAACGTGTGTTGGTGTTAGCTGTTTCGGGATGGTAGTGTTTATATGTCATCGCCGCCACATTTCGTTAAAGACATGCAGGATTATTTATTTTTTGTTATGAAAGTTATTACTGAAAATATCAAAACGAGCCATATGTTCTCCGTAGCCTCCACTGCGATTATAAATTTTGAATAAGTTTTTCAAGTCGGCTAAATGTTAACTTAGCAGTTTCCAAACAACAAATATTGTATCTTTTAACAGAGATTTATCCCAGTCGGTCTGCATCTGATACTCGCTACTTCCTCTGTCTTTTCTCTTGCCTATATTAGACAGTAATGAGAAGGGAACAGCTGGAATATATTGTAACAACTGGAAAAAAAATCGACGAACAAAGAGATAGAGGGAAGCAAAGAGAAAAGATACCAGACAGCTTAAGAGAATGGCTTGGCAGAAGGACAGCAACAGAAATGATAAAATAACTGTCGAGATCGAAAGTTGTGGAGAGACATGATCATCAACGCCAGCAGGCATGGTACTTGGTGATGATGATTTTAGACAAAGATGCCGATTTAGCAATCTGCTTCGCGATGATCCAAAATCTCTAAACAGAAGTTGTTTTTTTCATTCAAAGCTACCGTGAGGCTAGAGTTTGATTCCAACTAAATTGTGCAGAATAAATCCATTAAACTAACAATAGCAAAATATCTTCTCAACATTGATGTATGGTGCAGAAACATGGATATTAGACACGAAAATAGAACAGAAAATTGAAGCCTCTGAAATGTGGATTAATAGAAGAATAGGAAGTTGGAAAGAAAATAAAACAAATGATGAAGTCTTACAACCACTAAAAATGAAAAAAAGAACTATAAAAAAACAATTCAAACAAGACAAATGAGATTTTTTGGGCATGTTAAAAGACACGGCAGCCAACTAAAAGTAATCTTGGAAGGAAATACACAAGGTAAAAGAGGCAGAGGCAGACTAAGGCTAACATGGATGAGTAACATCAAAAGATGGACAAGTCAGCCTATGACAACCTGCACCATCAAAGCAAGAGACAGAGGGGAATGGCGCTCCATAGTAGCCAACCTTCGATGTGTACACGGCACTCAATGATGATGATAAAACCTATTACATTCTGGTTATTCTTATTTACTGTTTTCATGACTCTTACTGGTGTTTAACTATCTTTCTCTAACCATCTAGAATTATTTGCCCTTTTTTTAACAATTCATATACTACGTATTTATAGGATGTTCATACTCTTTGGTTTCTACAACTTTTTTTGTTTTGATTTTCTTAAATTAATTTTTTTAAAGTAATTTTTAAATTATATATATATATATATATAATCTTTCAGGTTTCTGTACATATCTATTGATTCTGCTTATTATTGTATTTATAATTCAATTTCTTAGTTGTTTGCATACTTCTTTATATTCTATCCTGTTTTCTATATTTATATTCTTTATTATCTCTTTACTTATTTCCTCCATTACATTTTATGAAACAATCTTCTGTGTTTTAATTACATCAAAACTGCATCAAATTATCATTGTATAATCTACATATCGTTATTTAAATCCAAATCTTCACCATTTATATGTTTCTAATGATGTTTCACTCTTTACTTCCTTTCATTTCTCTTTTACACAATCTTTATATCACCGTTTCACATCTTATTCTTCAACTCGTTTTTTTTCCCTTCTATATCGTAATCTACTATCTCCTACCCTGTGTCATTTTGATTTACTTCCTGCATTGATTGCAGGGCGTGTACAACTGCTTTCCGTCGTTACCTCCACACAGACCAATTACCACGAGTGTCCCATCACACACACCCTTAGGCAATGCAGTAAATCCGTGGGTACTTGAGCAGTGGAAGTACCGCTCTGACAATATTTGTACGGAACAGGCCACGATGCAAATAGTCGAGTCACATCTTGCGCTGACAAGTGTTCACTGTTTGATGAGGTTCGAATATAACTTTCTTCATGAATTTAGCTTTCTATTTGAATTTAGCTTTCTATTTGAAGTATCTTTCTTCATGAATTTAACTTTTTATTTGAGTTTAGTTTTCTATATGAAGTATCTTTCTTCATGAATTTAGCTTTCCAGTTAATTTCGTTTACTATATGAAGTATCTACTTCGTGAATTTAGCTTTCTATTTAATTTAGTTTACTATATGAAGTATCTTTCTTCATGAATTTAGCTTTCTATATAATTTAGTTACTATATGAAGTATCTTTCTTCATGAATTTAGCTTTCTATATAATTTAGTTTACTGTATGAAGTATCTTTCTTCATGAATTTAGTTTTCTATTTGAATTAGGCTTTCTATATGAAGTATCTTTCTTCACGAATTTAGCTTTCTGTAAGAATTATGTTTCTTCCTTGAATTTAGATTTCTATTTGAATTTAGTTTTCTATATGAATGTTACTCTATAAGAATTAACTTGCTATATGAAACTATGCTAACCTCAGATGGTAGATGTACAACAGAGGTAAGAAGCAGAGTGGCTCCGGCAAAAGCAGCTTTCCAAAACATGAGGAAGGTACTGTACATTCCATTTTTGACAATAGAAATACAAGAAGAGCTAATACATGTTATGTTGAGCCAGTCTTAATATATCGATGTAAATCATGGACAACAGGGCAACAGACAAGATATTCACTGGAGGCTATATAAATGTGCTTTCACAGAAGAATATTGAGGATACCATGGACAGCTAAGAAGAGTAATGAAAACATTCTGAAATAGGCCAAAGGAAAAAAATAGCTAATTTCCTAGAATAGGAATAAACAATCATCATTTTTTCGCCATGCAACGAGAAGGGAACAACTGGAATATATTGTGACAACTGGGAAAATTGAAGGACGAAGAGATAGAGGGTAGCAAAGATAAAAGATACCAGACAGCTTAAGAGAATGGCTTGACAGAGGGTCAACAACAGAAATGATAAATAACTATCGAGATCGACAGTTGTGGAGAGACATGATCACCACGCCAGCAGGTATGGCACTTGATGATGATGATGATGATATGTGAAGGCGGTAAACATGGTTTATGTGTAACATAACTAGCTTAGTGCTGGTGTCTAGATCAAGAAACCAAAACTGAATAAGATCATATTACTCTTCTATTTAGATCATCTAATCCAATCTAATCAGTGATATATAGAACCAGTTCTTACCTATGGAAGCGAATCATGGACAGTAGACAAACAAATGAAAAGACGATTAGAGGCCACAGAGATGGGATTTCTCAGAAGAATGTTGAAAGTTCCCTGGACAGCTAAAACGACCAATGAGGAAGTTCTCAAAGAGGCCAACACAAAAAGGGAGCTCCTAAATAACATCAGAAAGAAGCAATCAATATTTTTCGGGCACATCATGAGAGGAGGACAGTTGGAATACTTGGTTACAACTGGCAAAATAAAAGGAAAGAGAGATCGCGGACGATAAAGAGAGAAAATACTGGATAGCTTGGTGTCATGGCATGGAAAACAGTCAACAACAGAACTGATACGATGCACTATAGATAGAAGATTGTGGAGGGACATGATCACCTACGCCAACCGGTATGGCACATGATGATGATGATGATGATGATGAATCCAGTCTAACTACTTATAGTCTGACTTCTAAAGTACCGATAATAAATGGATATTGAATCCAGTACACAGAACATGTGTCATGCAGAAGTAGCAATGTGTTGAACGAGATTGCGAAGATCACATCATGCTGCAAACCATGACACAGCGAAATCATTTTAAACCCGGAAGTGTACAAGAAATCACCAATAGGCGAACTACAAAAAACGATTAAATCTGTTTCCTATTTTATTTATTTGTACTAACATATACCAATAATAGTCCAGTATGTTCTCTTCTTCATTCTCTTATTAGAGCTTTGCGTTGCATTTAGTTTTAAAGCCCAGAGCATCCGCCCTCAGCACTGAATATTTCCGTTCTCCTTCCCTAGTCTCTTCTTCCCAGTATGACACGAAAAATTATCAACAGATGTTACGATAATAGTGATAGATCAAGTGGCCAACCACGAAAGAATGAACGGAGAAAACATTAGGAAATACAATAGCAGAAGGGACCACAACAAGCTCCGTCGACGCTGGAAGGTAAAATGAGAAAGTTAAGAAGAAGTACAAGGCCACATAATTTGAAGGCGAGGAATCTAGTTCTTCTCCCATGTTCTTACCTTCCCACTCACCACGTCAGGTGTCAATCGCTTTTCTATATTGCGCTTGATTTACTGGAGAGCGTCGATCTAAGTCTGTACTACACATCCTCACATAACCGTAAGGCCAGCCGCTCTCGTTCGAAACTGTTAAAATAAATGGGAAAGAGGGTGGGGGAAGGGTGTTCTAGAGGAAAGAAGTCGACCTCAGGATAGAAGGACCAGAAGGTTCGAATTCCGCCACAGGCCGTGAGGATTTTTCATTTCGAATCCGTGGTTTCTTCGAGACTTGACCTTCGCTCCGGGTTTCTGAGCAACGAGATCGTCCAGCCGTCTCGAGTAACGGCAAAAACACCAGGAGGACCCGTGTACACTCGCGCATGTTAAAAAATCCTTGGCAGTTAAAAGTCGAAAAGAGTAGACCAAAATGGTCGCCGGCCGGGCAAAACTGTTAAGCAAATCTATTCATGGATGTTTCGGGCCGAAAGTCGTAGACTTCGAGGCTTTGTCAAAAACTAACGAGACAACGCACCGACGCTGACTTAACGGGCAATCACCAAGAAGAAGACACAGAAACAAATAATATATTAGTACGTAGACCACAATGCGGCTGCTTCTATAATACAGCGCGATCTATTATTCTCTTGATTATTCAACGTTCTCTTCAATTTCTCAGATACACTCTGTCGCAATCCGCAAACACGGCAAGAAATTGCTCTGTTGATAGTTAAAGTTTAACTTTTGTATAAATCAATACTGTGTTTGGGAGAAAATTACACCTGTAAAATTATACTCAAATTAAAAAGAAAAGAAAAAAAGAACTGTGTAAACACTGGGTTTACCTGTGAGTATCGAGCGAAAACAATAAGTTTGTTGTCCCTCAGTCTGACTTGGGTTTAAGTATATAATTGTTCCTTCATTTTTTCAAAGCATACGGTGAAACACTAAATTAAAATAATTATGAATTTGTCTCTGAGTTTTGTTCGGTTAATGTTCCTGTTTTGGGTTTTTAAGAGCACTTGTGATTTATTTGACGTAATTATTGTATTAATTTAGCTTTTAGTTCTTCGGTTTTGTAAACCGATATTATTATGATTATTATTATTATGATGATTATTATTATTATTATGATTATTATTGTTATGATTATTATTGATGTTGTTGTTGTTGTTGTGTTATATTATATTCATTTGTAACGTTCTGGGTGGATAACGCAGAAATGTTCGTGTATCTGTTTTACTAGTACATCTCTCAAATGAGGGGAATCTTTCCAGATGTAAATATGTACCTGAGTGTCAGTGCTTGTAGGAGGTGTACGCTAAACGTTCGTGGGAGTTAAGCTGCGTTTTTTTTTCTTCTTAACAAAAAAAAACTCAGTCATTCCGTTCAATAGAACGTGGAAACCAAGCCTCTAAGTTTCTGGCTTACATTTGTGCTTTCGTTGCCAACAACCATCTTTAAGGCATTATCCGTTTACTGGTGTCTGCTTGGGGGAGGTGGGTGGGGGGGGGGGAAGGCATATACTAGAGAAAAATAAAGACAATTGCCCTGAGCTGTCGCCACGAAGTGTTCGTATCCGAGTTTATATTTCTCTCCGGATAGAAAAAAAAAATAGGACAAACCGAGATTTGATCCCGCGTTCTCCTGGTTTGGAGCACAGTGAGTTATCGATTCGACCACTCGCTCTCCAACCATAGAACAAGAATTTAAAAAATGACAATTCTTATTTTTGTGTTTATTTCTTATAAAACGAATGTCTTGGAACCGTTAAAGTTGACAGTTCACGAGAACATGTGTCGGACATTTCGGATTAAATACGCACTGAATCTAAGAAATATTATTTTGCTCTTTATTGCTATCAATAATAGTTGCAGACATGAAATGTTTTACTACAGGGCACGACGTTTCAGGGCGTGGTCAACAAATGTAGTGATGGGATAGTAGGTAGCATTTGATTTGGCGGTACACAATTTCAGTTTGGGCGATATTTGCAAAAGACCGTAGATTATATCACCGACGACGCTAAGAGACACATGAGGAAGGAAAGAAGAAGATGATACGTGAATACAAATGCACTGATTGGGCAATACTATCTTTCTTATTGTGTAATGCAAACACTATAATTAGGAACACATACTTTCAGATACAGCAATATAAATTCTCCGATAGAGTAGCGACAATGTTCTCATGGAGCAATGCAAAACTCTCTGATGTAATAATGAACATTCTCTGATTGAGCAATGCAAAGTCTTGGATAGAGCAATGCAAACTTTTGGATAGAGCAATGCAAAGTCTTGGATAGAGCAATGCAAACTCTGGGATAGAGCAATGCAAAACTCTGGGATAGAGCAATGCAAACTCTAGGATAGAGCAATGCAAACTCTGTGATAGAGCAATGCAAACTCTAGGATAGAGCAATACAAACTCTGTGATAGAGCAATACAAACTCTAGGATAGAGCAATGCAAACTCTGTGATAGAGCAATGCAAACTCTCTGATAGAGCAATGCAAACTCTGTGATAGAGCAATGCAAACTCTCTGATAGAGCAATGCAAACTCTGTGATAGAGCAATGCAAACTCTGTGATAGAGCAATGCAAACTCTCTGATAGAGCAATGCAAACTCTGGGATAGAGCAATGCAAACTCTGTGATAGAGCAATACAAACTTTAGGATAGAGCAATGCAAACTCTGTGATAGAGCAATGCAAACTCTAGGATAGAGCAATGCAAACTCTGTGATAGAGCAATACAAACTCTAGGATAGAGCAATGCAAACTTTGTGATAGAGCAATGCAAACTCTGTGATAGAGCATTGCAAACTCTGTGATAGAGCAATGCAAACTCTGTGATAGAGCAATGCAAACTCTGTGATAGAGCATTGCAAACTCTGTGATAGAGCATTGCAAACTCTGTGATAGAGCAATGCAAACTCTGTGATAGAGCAATGCAAACTCTGTGATAGAGCAATGCAAACTCTGTGATAGAGCAATGCAAACTCTGTAATAGAGCAATGCAAACTCTGTGATAGAGCAATGCAAACTATGTGATAGAGCAAAACTCATTATTTGACTTAAAAAGCTCTTTTGATAAAGGACCACAATGGATCAATAGATATCATGTGTTGATGCGCACAAAGTATAAAACAACCAAAAGAATATATCTGATGGGACCAAACAAAGTTCTTTCTGTTCATGACAAAATGCTATTTGCACAAACAATAAATATTTGAGAGCAGCAATTCGTCTTGGCATTGGTAACAAGTTTGAACTCCTAGACTTGTGTGTGTCTTGTTTTATTTTATTAAATGTATCAAGCTATAAAGTCACATATCCAACCAGCAAGCAACTGCGCTGAACAAGATAAGCCTTCAATTTCTTCTTTAGCATTCACGTGACCACTACCTGTTTTCTTCGTCCGCATTTAGAATGCCGTGGGCGCGGATCTTTTTGTAGGTGGGTTACGATTTGACATATCCGTTTTATACAGATAAAAGGTAAAGGTAAAGGTAAAGTACGAGACTTGAACCGGCGTCTTAGCACGCGAGTATATACCCATATGTGCTCGGCCGCCTATCCAGAAATGTTCGGATATTTCTGTATAGTGTAGCCTCAAGCATCGAAACTCAGATGCGAAGCGACATTCCTCACCTTCCCAGGATAATATACCCTGGTACCCATTTCTGCCAACGGCTGGGTCGACCGTGGGGGTATTTTTTTTTTTATTCCAACCACGAGTACAATTCACACTGCTCCCAGCGGGAATTGAACACGGGTTGTCCGAACGTCGGTAGTCTAGTCGGGTAACAGATATACAGATTTATACAGATTTAATAGACTACTAGTGCTTAAAAGGACAGCTCCATAGAAATCACAAAATAAATGCTACAAGTACTGGCGCTAAAAGCAAGTCATTTAAAACATGTAATCTGCGATATATCACCTCTTCTGAAACTGAATGTTCCTGTCAAGAACAGGAAGCTAAAGAATAAAAATAACGTTGTGTGACCACTATCGGACGTTGTGTGACCACTATCGGACGTTGTGTGACCACTATCGGACGTTGTGTGACCACTATCGGACGTTGTGTGACCACTATCGGACGTTGTGTGACCACTATCGGACGTTGTGTGACCACTATAGGGAAGAGGAAAGTTGAAGATTAACTAGAATGCAGCAACAAAGCCGGTTCAGCTTTCAGAATCGTTTGTCAATTCAGCTGCGTTTACTTTCGGTACCGCTTGGCCTTGGCATGTGCTGTATCTGCTATGATGGGGACCGCAACTGCCTTTCTTTGTTTCGATCATTCAATGAGATGAGATGTTAATTCGGATGATTGCACTGGCACGGGCACGGGCGGTTGAGCAATTATGGATTTTAATGCGGTGATGCCGGGGCCTTCGACTAACCATAACCATAACCATAATTGTTTGTCACTGATATTTTTGTTGTATTACTTCTTCTTGAAGTATTTGGAGTTAAGGCGCCTAACAGCAGAAGAGCTGAGAGCAACCAGCTAACCACTGACGATGGCTTGCGCCAGGATCGGTGAACTAGAACCAGTCAGACCCTACTCCACCTCTTCGCGGTGCCCCTAGAAACAGACTAACCAGTCTGGTCTGGTCAAGCCAGCAGGAATCAAAGAGGGAAGATAACCCGGTACTAAAATAAAAAAACATGCTGAAGTCGGATGTCTTGGCCAAAAGGCGCAAATATAAAAGTTTTACTGCACACCACAGCAGAATGTATACACGCCACTTAACGTCCTTTTAAGGGCGGATGATGAAGAGGTGTATTTCTTTAATAATCGGGCGAACGCAAGCAAGCATATGCTTACTATTCTTCTAAAAATGTATTCAAATTGATGATAAAAAGAAGGTGGAAGAATAAACCTTTGAAATGTGGATTTACAGAAGAATAGGTAGAATTGGATGGAAAGAAAAGAAATCAAACGATGAAGTTTAAAACAACTAAAAATAAAAAGAGAACTACTAAATACAATTAAGACAAGACACATGACATTTTTGGGACACGTTAAAAGACACAACAGCCTACTAAAAGTAATATTGGAAGGAAAAATACAAGGTAAAAGAGGCAGAGACAGACCAAGACTAACAGGGACGAGTAACATCAAAAGATGGACAAGTCAATCTATGACAGTCTGCACCATCAAAGCAAGAGACAGAGTGGAATGGCGATCCATGGTAGCCAACCTTCGTTGCGGAGACGCCACTCGATGATGATGATGAGAAGAATAAATCGTGTGACAGCTCGTGTATGGCGTATAAAAATCATGATGGTAATAGCATCATTTTTTTGCCTTTCACCCGTGTCGTTACCCTCCCGTGAGGAGAAAAAATAAAGCTATGCATATCGTAAGAGGTTACCAAGAATGATGGGGTCAAGGTCTTTTTCCAGTGCTTCCGAGTCCGTGCATCTGAGAGCTTACGCCATCTTTAGTGCTTTCTCTAGTGTGTGGCGGGCGTGCTTCTTACCGGGGAACGTGCACATACCGGGGAATGTGCACATACCGGGGAATGTGCACATACCGGGGAATGTGCACATACCGGGGAACGTGCACTTATCGGGGAACGTGCACATACCGGGAAACGTGCACTTACCGGGGAACGTGCACATACCGGGGAACGTGCACATACCGGGGAACGTGCACATACCGGGGAACGTGCACATACCGGGGAACGTGCACTTACCGGGGAACGTGCAGAGGACGGGGATCTAAACGCTATGTAGTTTCTTGGTGTTCAACAAAGACAATCTGTCGACTAAACTAAAGCACTAAAGAAGGCTCCAGTTGTCGACTAAACTAAAGCACTAAAGAAGGCTCCAGCTGTCGACTAAACTAAAGCACTAAAGAAGGCTCCAGCTGTCGACTAAACTAAAGCACTAAAGAAGGCTCCAGTTGTCGACTAAACTAAAGCACTAAAGAAGGCTCCAGCTGTCGACTAAACTAAAGCACTAAAGAAGGCTCCAGCTGTCGACTAAACTAAAGCACTAAAGAAGGCTCCAGCTGTCGACTAAACTAAAGCACTAAAGAAGGCTCCAGCTGTCGACTAAACTAAAGCACTAAAGAAGGCTCCAGCTGTCGACTAAACTAAAGCACTAAAGAAGGCTCCAGCTGTCGACTAAACTAAAGCACTAAAGAAGGCTCCAGCTCGTATGCCCGAACTCTGTAGTGAAGACCTTAATATAATTTTGTTTTTTAAAACAATAAACTATAAATTTAACTTGACTGCAATAATAAACGCAATGACAGCGGCTCTTTGACTTGCCGCATAAATATCAACAGTAATAATTAAAAAAAACACATAAAAAACAACGAAACAAAAGAAAAGCACCAATTTTAAAATCACAAAAGATAATAATTTTACAGTGGCCAAACTACCTTTATAATAGGTTGAATTGATTAAGATGCAACTCCGAAACACAGTTCCCATATAAAATGCATTTAACGACACTCAGTGTGTGCTGTAAATGTCAACTGCTACATTTCGTAGCAATTTTTTTTTTTGGTTGCACTGATTTAGTTCGTGTATCTTTGGTAGTCAAGATAATGTAGACTAGATGACATTTACATGTGAATACTTACTTGTTGTTTCACTGTTCTGGCGATGTTTCATTGTTTGTTGCTTAAAATGTGGTGCTCTTTTTGGCGTGGAGTTATATATTAATATTTGTTGTTAAAACATGATTTCAAGTTAAAAATATAACTACATGCATTACCTTATTCTATCTCAACATATCGTGACTAGTTACTAGGGAGAACAATTGTATAATTTATGATGCTACAATGTTAAAGGGGTAAAAGCATATAGATGAAAGTCTGCCGTAAAGCTGACGATAAGGAAGAAACAACGAATCTATGTCTATAGAACTGAGAAAGAGAGTTAATCGGTTCTATATAGAGCCAATTATGAGCTATGGAAACTAATCATGGACAGTAAAAAAAAAAAAAAAAAAAATAAGATGACGATTAGAGGCCACAGAGATGGGATTTCTCAGAAGAATGTTGAAAGTTCCCCGGACAGCTAAAAAGACCAATGAGGAAGTTCTCAAAGAGGCCAACACAAAAAGGGAGCGCCTAAAAAAACATCAGAAAGAAACAATCAACATTTTTCGGGCACATCATGAGAAGAAGAGAGATGGAATACTAGGTTACAACTGGCAACATACAGAGAAAGAGAGATCGCGGACGACAAAGAGAGAAAATACTAGACTGCTTGGTGTCATGGCATGGAAAACAGTCAAACATAGAATTGATACGGTGCACGATGGATAGAAGATTGCGGAAGGACATGATCGCCTATGTCAACCGGTGTGGCGTATAATGATGATGATAGGGGATGAAAATAAAATCATTGGCGTTTAGAGAAAAATGCTGTGTTTACAGTTTTAATTGGGTGAGTGGCAACATAAAATCAAAAAGACGTTGCGACTAATAAAGCCTGTAGCTGAAACAACGGTACCTGCTTTAAGTTGCAACTGTATTTTGTTGTTGTATTATTTCGCCAATGTCACGCTGATAGTTGTTAGCTCGTGTCGCTGCAGTCATCATCATCGTCATCAAGCACCGGGCCTGCTGGTGTAAGTGATCATGTCTCTGCACAACTTTTGATCACGACAGTTATTTATCATTTCTGTTGTTGACCTTCTGTCAAGCCATTCTCTTAAGCTGTCTGGTATCTTTTCTCTTTGCTTCCCTCTATCTCTTCGTTCCTCAATTTTCCCAGTTGTTACAATATATTTCAGATGTTCTCTTCTCATTACTGTCGCTGCAGTACTTTTGTCTAAATGTCTCCATTTGATAGAGCAGCTGTAGAGCATTGGTTAGTGAGCTCGTGACCTGAGGATAAGATCCTGGTTCCGATTCCTATCGACAACGTCTAGACTCACTCAGCCTTACATTGTTACAAGATTATTCTGAGAAAGGACTACGGCACTGGCTTAATGCTGTCCACGGATCTAAAAAATGTGACTCAAGGTAAAACAAAATGTGGGCTATATAACCAAACTCAATAACATCGCGGAAAGTGAAGGAGTTTGTTTTTCCTGTCTTTTCACTCCAACTACGCCTTTGTATTTCTCGTGCCCTGAAGCCAGCAGAATGTCGACTGTTATAGACCCGTAATGACAGTAGCTAGATGCAAATATCATGAGACGGCCGAGTCGACACTTGATGTTATATTTTTATCTGTGTCACTCAAGGTGTAGTTTCAACAATTTCTTTCTGGTGACACATTTTTCATTCTGCCCCTTCATGTGATGTAACTGGCTGCATTTCTACAATTATAATTTACAGTACAGTAGATCCGGGAGCCGCGATAGCTCAGTGGTTAGTGAACTGGAGTACAAAGAACAAGAGATAGGGTTCGATCCCAACCGACGGCTTCCAGGTTCACTCAGCCTTTAATGGGTAAGGGATTTTTTTTTTCTGGGAAAGTAAAGAGGCACGGGTGTAATACCGACCACATTACCCAAAAATCAAGTGCCAAAGGTCTGAAAAATCTATGGTCACTAACACCATATTCCCTATGCGCCACTTGGCGTGACGGGGGTACTTTACTTTTTTAAAAGCAGATCCGAATGTCAGTTGTAGAGTCATCGCATCCTCATTTTTTGAGCTGAGGTGGCCGATTATTTTCATTAAACATTTATTATTTCAGATTGGAAGATAACGGTGTCTGCTTGTACTGTTTATTTTTCTTAACCAATTTTTGTCTATTTATTTGTTTCTGTTCTAGCACCCATTCTGTACACTTGTTCTGTTTTCCTACTCTCTTTATTTTTTAAAAATCTCATCTTGTCAGAAATTTCTTTATACCCTATTAGCTGCTTTCCCCCTACTCATTTATTTATTCATTCCATTTCTCTACCCATTTCTCTGTTTGTTGTTTTCTGATGTCTCTGTCTATATTTTCTGGTATGTTGTCTGTTTGTTGTTTTCCCATTTCTTTGACTATTTGTTCTGCTTTCTCTCTCCATTATTGATTAGTTTTCCTGATCCTTTTTAACTGTATGTTTGTTTTCCTCTTTCTCTATCCATTTGTTCTGTTTTCCCACTCCATTATTTGCTTGGCCTGTTTTTCTGCTTCATTATCTCCTTGATCTGTTTTCCTGCACCATTATTTGAATGTTTCCCTACTCATTATTTGCTGGTTCTGTTTTCCTAATCCGTTACCTGCTGGTTATGATTTCCTACTCCTTTATCTGTTCTGTTTTCCTAGGTTTGATAAAATAAATAAGCAAGTAAGACCCAGAACTCTGGTGCTTGTTCCCATTCAGGAAAAAGACGCCAAGAAGATACTACCATGAAAGAAGCATCACTCTCTAATCCAGTGGATAAATTTGGAATCTTTCTGCAACACATCATTAGTTTTTGATGACTTTTTTCTCATAATTAGACCTGTGCAATCAATGGCAACCCTACAAAGACTAAACAATAAATGGAAAAGCAGAGAGATAAGAGTATAAAGAATAGTAATTGTATTTTGTTTTGATTTGCCTGCGAAACATAGGAATTATTTGGTTGATTTTGAATGAAGAATGCAGGCTGTGGAAATAAGATATCTTAGAAAGGTCCGAGGTATATCTTATACAAACAACATCATCAGTGAGGTAGTGCGCAACGAAATGCAGCGACTCACGGATCCCATTACTGTCAACGGTAAAAGGAACGATAATTGGAAATGGGCGGGTATGCTACAAGACCTACAGGTCTTATTGGGACCACTCAACGGGGTACAGATCGTGGCAAAAGAAGAGGGAGAAATAAATACGAAAGAATTAACCCTCGTCACGTCTCAGAAAGGAAATGTACCACTCAAATATCAGTGGATAAAGAGATACAGTGAAGTCGATGGCGCTGGATGGGACACACACTGCGGAAGCCAACTGTGAGTATTACACAACAGGCCCTTTTTTGGAATCCCCAGGGGAAAAGACAAAGAGGAAGACCAAGGAATTCTTGGAGAAGACAGATAGAAGCAGAGATGAAGATGATGGGGAAGACATGGAATGATCTTAAAAAAACGGCAAGAAACAGAACGACTTGGAAAGTGTTTGTTGAAGACCTATGCTCCACCGGGAGCTGAAAGTGTTTGTTGAAGACATATGCTCCACAGGGAGCTAAAAAGGTAGAAGAAGAAGACATCTCAGAAAGTAGTTATAAATCTGTAGATTTGGTAAGAAGTTACGAAGTCGTTGTCAAGAGAACTTAACGACAACGGAAATAGTAACGAAGATTTTGTTGTTGTTAATAAATGTGCATAACGCATGATGATAAATGTTCTGGGAGTCTATATAGCCCAATTTGAGATGCCCTGCTTCAAATGGATAAACATCGTTTATTGATTGTCATAATGTTTGCATTTCGTGTCTCTCCTATTATACAAATTATTTGTTTTGTGTACGTTGTTACGTCATTTGTTTTTTTAATGTTCCTGTTATTTAGTTCCAGGCAATGGTTTTAAGTTTTACAACCAAAATAAATCTTGGTCAATAAACTAAGTCAATTAAGATGGACTTTGACCCAGTTATTAAGATGCAAAGATCGTGGTTGTCTTGCTAATTAAATAGACATGATTTATAACAAATAAACTACACAACATTATGTAACATTGTGACACATTTGTTAAAATATCGGGGTGAACTCTGACACAATTATTATAATAATACTGTGAACTTTGACATAAACGATGAACTTTAACATATTATTTTTTTTTTTAAATTACGTTGATTTTTCATGTTTTATTTTAAATATTGAAAGGAACTTTGATGCATTTATTGAAATATTACGGTGGACTTTGATGCATTTATTGAAATATTACGGTGGACTTTGATGCATTTATTGAAATATTACGGTGGACTTTGATGCATTTATTGAAATATTACGGTGGACTTTGATGCATTTATTGAAATATTACGGTGGACTTTGATGCATTTATTGAAATATTACGGTGGACTTTGATGCATTTATTGAAATATTACGGTGGACTTTGATGCATTTATTGAAATATTACAGTGGACTTTGATGCATTTATTGAAATATTACGGTGGACTTTGATGCATTTATAGAAATATTACAGTGGACTTTGATGCATTTATTGAAATATTACATTGGACTTTGATGCATTTATTAAAATATTAAGGTGGCCGTTGATGCATTTTATTAATATATTACGGGAAGATATTACTATAAACCTCACAACGTATATAAAAACTTAAAACATATATATATATATATATATATATATATATATATATATATATATATATATAAGTTGTGTGCTTAGTACACTTCTATATGGATCAGAAACTGGGACTACCTATGCAGGGCAGGAGAAAAGGTTAAACAGCTTTCATGTACGTTGCCATCGCAAGATTATGAACATCAAATGGCAGGACAAAGTAACTAACTCTAATATCTTACAACGAGCCAAACTCCCATCGATCATGGCAACACTTAGGATTCGTAGACTAAGGTGGCTGGGCCATGTAAGAAGAATAGCAACCAATCATATTCCCAAACAAATAATGTACGGCGAACTTTGGGACAAAAAGAGACTAAAGGGCAGACCAGTGCTGAGATATAAGAATGTTTGCAAGGCTTCCTTGAGAGAATTTTCTATAAGTGAAAGGAACTAGGAAAATGTGGATGCGGATAGTAGCACATGGAGAGCAAACATAAAAATTGGCACAGCGACTTTCGAGACAGTGCTGATATCAAATTCAGAAGATAGGAGGAGCAAGAGAAAGGAGACAAGGCCGGGTACTGCGGGTACACCTTGCTCGTTCTGTGGGTGGATCTGTCTGTCCAGTATTGGTAAATTCAGCCACGAGAAAAGATGTTCAGTAAAGCAGCATCCAGTATGAGACACTAATGCATTACCAAACTAATGACTTATCGTGATTGCTTGCTACCAAAACGTCTGTCAAGTCACCAAACGTCTCTCTCTCTCTCTCACACGCACGCACGCACGCGCGCGCGCGCACACACACACACACACACACACATATATATATTGCTACAAAATAAAAATCAATTATGAATTTTTAAAAATATTGACTAAATAAGAATAACAATTTGTTACCATACTAAAATACACCTCAGGTCCCCTGTCAAAATATGAATATACACGTTGTCAATTTGGCGAAGAATTAAGATGATCTCTAACATAAATTTTAAAATAGTATCAATAAATTATCATCATCAATCATCATCATCAAGTACCATGCCTGCTGGCGTAGATGATCACTTTCGATCTCGGCAGCTATTTCAATCAATTATAACAATGTCAAAATAACTTAACTCATATAGCGGCACTTTAAAATGAATCACAGCTTGTTATCATGAGAGCTAGATGTTTAAAATAAATAACTCGTGCTAAATTGTACAAATAAATTGAAACTAACTTACGACACTCTGATATAAGCAAATCACAACAATATAACGAATCTATTGTATTTTCCTTCTCAGTTATGTACATTTATAACTCTATGTTATTTGAGGGGAAATGTACGTCCAGTTTTGGAACGATTTCACGATAGACGAGAATGGAAATTTGTGATTTCAAAAAAATTGTAATTGAGATTTTTTGTTTTTTATTTTTGTTTTGCACGGCACTTAAAAAATAAACAGAACAATATACATTCTTTTACAATTACTGATTTTATTTACATAGTGTATGACAGAAGAGGCAACATAGAGGGAGCACTGACAAGATCACAGGTGATAAGCAAGAACAGCGGTCATCAGCTCCTTTGTCGAGATTAAGAGGCTTTCCAGAACGGGGATAACTTAAATTGCTGCTACTACTGCTGCTACTACTACAACTGATGCTGCTGCTACTACTACTACTACTACTACTACCACCACTACTCCTGCTACTACTGCTGCTACTACTACTACTGCTGCTACTACTACTACTACTATTACTACTTCTACTACTGATGCTGCTACTTCTACTACTACTACTGCTGCTGCTACTACTACTACCACTGATGCTGCTACTACTACTACTATTACTGCTGCTGCTACTACTACTACTACTACTACTGATGCTGCTGCTACTACTACTGATGTTGCTGCTACTACTACTGCTACTACTACTACTGATGCTGCTACTACTACGACTGCTACTACTGCTGCTGCTGCTGCTGCTACTACTACTACTACTGCTGCTGCTACTACTACTACCACTGATGCTGCTACTACTACTGCTACTACTACTACTACTACTGATGCTGCTGCTACTACTACTGCTACTACTACTACTGATGCTGCTACTACTGCTACTACTACTACTGATGCTGCTACTACTACTACTACTGATGCTGCTGCTACTACTACTACTACTGCTACTACTACTACTGATGCTGCTGCTACTACTACTGCTACTACTACTACTGATGCTGCTACTACTACTACTACTGATGCTGCTGCTACTACTACTACTACTGCTACTACTACTGCTACTGCTGCTACTACTACTACTACTACTGCTGCTGCTACTACTACTACTGCTCCTGCTACTACTACTACTACTACTGCTACTACTACTATTACTGATGATGCTGCTGCTACTACTACTACTATTACTGATGCTACTACTACTACTACTACTGCTGCTGTTGTTGCTACTACAACAACTACTACTACTGCTGCTACTAATACTACTACTACTACTGCTGCTGCTACTACTACTACTATTACTGATGATGATGCTGCTACTACTACTACTACTATTACTGATGCTACTACTACTACTGCTGCTGTTGTTGCTACTACAACAACAACTACTACTGCTGCTACTAATACTACTACTACTACTGCTCCTGCTACTACAACTACTACTACTACTTACTAATGTTACTACTATTATTTTATATTTTATTAAATTTAATTCGCTAGCTTTTTTTTATTGTGTTTCATATACAGGTTTTTTTTTGGCCGCAACGCTGAACATTATCTAGTGATATATTTCTACAACGTAAAGCTGTAATCCTATTATTACTTTTTTCGTTCT